>VZTT01044117.1:91254-117156 GCA_013400855.1 Buphagus erythrorhynchus | reverse complement strand
AGGAAAATCAAACTCTTCTCAGTATATCAGAACCATCCTCCAGACAGTGATGTGCATCTCATCCTCACAGCAATGCTGCTCTGGGGAGCTGAACAGCAGTAACCTTAGATTGTGCAATCAAAATAAAGAGTTTACAGAAATGTTTGTAGAAAGCCCCTAAACATGAAGTTTGAGTAGGTTTGCTGTTGTTTTGAAATGCAGAATAAACTTTCTGGAACACTTGCAAAATATCACAGATGTGCCAATGACACAGATGTGTCATTCATAAAGCTGGGTGACACACAGCCATTGCACTGTGCCTGGCATTCACAATTTAGTTTAAGCTTAGGATATAACACAGCATTTCAAACACGTGTGCTGATGAAGCTTTAAAGATCNGATGAAGCTTTAAAGATCATGAAAACATCTTCACATCTCATCTACAAAAACTATCAAAGTACCTCAAAAAATATGACCTCTGTAAATTTTTCCAATCTGGTCAAGGACTGTGTTGTTCTGAGAGCAGAACTTGCTGCTTCTCATGGTCATTTATCATCCAAAGAAAATTGCAAATTAAAACACACCCTTTCCTGTGGAATACCTGCCATCAGGAAAGGTTGGTCCTGCAATCATTTCCCATGATAAGAGAGATGTAGGGCATTGCTCACAAGCCACTGCTGATGGGAAGATGTGATTATTTGGTATGGGGGCCCTGGGACATGGAANNNNCATGGAAGCAGAACTGAAGTGCTTTGCCTGGTCCAATTTTTTGTGTAACTTTATAGATTCATACTGTGTCACAGAGCTGCCTCTGTGCTGTTCACACAACCCACTTACCAATAGATTTCTGCCTGTCTTTATTTCTTATTCAAATCCCTGAGAGGTGCATTTTAAGTACCATTTGCCTCACTCTGGACTTTTAAAGAACTGTTTCCTAGGATACACTGTACGCAGAATAAATTTTAAAAAATAAAATTACTGT
Source organism: Buphagus erythrorhynchus (assembly GCA_013400855.1). Classification (NCBI taxonomy): domain Eukaryota; kingdom Metazoa; phylum Chordata; class Aves; order Passeriformes; family Sturnidae; genus Buphagus; species Buphagus erythrorhynchus. The sequence goes on along the minus strand of VZTT01044117.1, from coordinate 116,195 downwards.
ACTGGCTCCACATAGACTCCACATATGCCATCTCAGGGAAGTTTATTAGCAGGAAAAGGAGCTATTTACCTGTTCATCTTCACTGTCTGTCCCACCTAGACTCAAAGAGCTATGACGCTGAACAGGGTTGGAGGACTGTGGGATAAAATGAGGAAGAGGGTAAGTCAAGGGAAGTATCACACTGAATTATCTTGAGCTGGATATCCAGTGCTAATTATGAGAAAACACAAGAGGAAAAATAAAGGAAAGGTCACTGGGTCCCTGCCTTACACAGTAGGTTTAATCTCTTCATTGGTATCAAACATAAAGTAGGGGAGATTTCTCCTGCATTGAGATATGCCAGGAAGGTTGATCACAGGAAGCCATATACTTCATTATTTTGGTTTATTGTTTTAAAATCATCAGATTTACAAATTCTCACAAGTTCACTGAAGTCTAAAATCATGCATTTGCTAATGATAGAGGTCAGAGTCCTGGTCTACATAAAAGCATGGAAAATTGCACCCAGAAAGGGTATTTGTAGGGTCAATTTCTAGGTATACCTCAGTGAAAAGTCCACAAACCATCTAGGTAATTTCTTCTGATTCTAACTGATCTGTACCATCATGTTTTATCGTGAGCATACAAAATGGTCTTCCCCTTCTCTAGGCAGATTTTATCTTTTCTGTATGGATGGTCACTAAGGTGCAGTGACAATTATACCTTGCTTGGCGAATCTGTCAGAACTTCATGAAGAGTTGAAATTTCAGGAGGGCTTCTAGGCAAACCATCATCTTCAGAAAGAGCACCTGCATCTTCCAGCTTTTTCCCACTTATAACAAGAGGAGGTGATCCAAGTCGGACGTTCTGCTGCAGCTGAAGCTGTGGTTGAAATATAAAATATAAACTTTCAATGGTACAATTTAAAATAGATGTTCTGGACTTTGTAACCCAGATGCTCCTATTAGATATGCAGATTCTTTTAGTAAACAGAAAAACTTGAAGTAACAAACCATTTATAGAAAAGAGCCATTAATAAAATTTTATCTGGCTACGTTCATCAAGGACCCATCATTAAAACTGGTGTTGGTATAAAATTAAAACCAAAATTGGTTTTATTCAGTAATTTACCAAAAGAAGACAGGAATTTCACCATTCCAGAAAATTTACTACAGCTTAACTCTATTTAAATTAAAAACTTTCAAAATTCTAGACTTAATTCTTTAGTCATATAAATTTAAGTATTTAGTCACACAAAGCATTGCAAGTCAGTATTCCCAGTCCCAGGTTTATGTAGTCACCTTTCCCTCACAAAGCCCTTCCAATTTGAGAGCTTGTTACAACCCACACAAGTAGCTGAGTCATGATTTTTATACAATACCAAATTAATTTCATTTCTCATCCACCCTAATGAATTGCTTGTTAATTTTCCCCACCATCACATCCTGGTTCTGTCTACAGCAAGAATGGTAACAGCAGCCAGGAACAATTTTGTTTGTAAAGGAATATGGGGATTCTTTTCCAGGATTGCACAAAAGAATGCTCTGGCAGGCCCTGACCCTAGAAAAATACAACAAAGCCTGCAAACTCACAAGCAGCCAGATGTTCCTTCAAACTAAAAATGTTCAGATCTCAGGAAACACCATTACTAAAATTCTTGGCTTAAGTCTGTCAGCTGTGGCAAAGCTGGAATAGAAACAAGGTCTGAACACAAACTTTGTCCTTCAACTGAAAACATCTCAACAGAATATTCCCCAGATAAACATGCAAACTTATTTTTTTCTGTTTCTTTGCTTATTAAACCATATTGGGTAATTCTAAGCCTAGTTTTGCATTTTCCTGCAGTCTTTGCATTCATTTACACCTCTGTAAAATAGACCTAAATAGCTGCAATTCTTATTCAGCAAGATTCATTTGTAATATAATTCCTATAGATCTAGCTGCCACACGTGGTAACATAATGTCTAGAACACCATTCCCCCAGTTCAAACAGCTTTCTTTTGCAATTTATGGGCAATATATTGCAATACTGTGATATATGGGCAACACAAGGCATATAATATAAGTGTGCACTTAATGGGAAGGAAAAGACAGAAAGTCAATTTTGCTTTGGTCTCTTTTCACAACTTCCTGTCTTAGATGTATTAGATTTATTACATGCAGACAGCAAAGTCGTGTGGGGGAATCTGAATTTGCATTCTGTCTTCTACTGGTAGAAGTTAACTTACATTGCTAAGAAGGTAACTGCTTTTATTAGTGCTTGGCTTTTATTCTGACAAGAGTCAAGCCCACCAAAAAAGCCTGTCTGTTAGAGCTACAGAAATAGTGCTGGCAGTATTACATTACTGTGCAGGATGATGGATGAGGAGAGGGCACAGTGGACTGCAAACAGCATGAAAAGAGCTTTTCCCCCATCAATGTTCTGTAATATACAAACATGATTTCTTCTGCTACTCCTTCTGTTATACAAAAAATAGCTTTGCCTATTTTGCAGTCTTAGAGAGGAACAAGTCCCTCTGTGCACCTTCTATTACTTAACATGTGACTCAATTGTCTTTTGCAACATGAAGCTCACACTGAGCAAAGGAAGAATTTCAATGACCTTTGGCTCCTTTATCAACCATTTGTACTCAGTCTTTGGAAAAACCTTAGTGAAATGCAATTAATAAAATCAACAGTTCATAAGGGAGTTGTCAAGGAGGGTTCAGTATTGCCTTGGAAGAAGGAAATGAGCCAGCAGAATACAGTATCTTTTGCTGGCAGAGATCAAAAGTACAATTATATAAATAAAGCTGTCAGAGCATCCTGACATATCCATCATCCCACACACTTACACAGCCTCTGGTACTACCATGTATAGTGAAAACATCTGAGCCAGAACTGCCAAAAAGAGTAACACAAATAATATTTAAAGAATAACAGTGTAAGGGACACACTACAGTCTAAATAAATGGCCTTAACCCAAAAGCAGTAGCTATGAAGTATAGAATATAGATTCCATTGAAGAGGACACATTAATAAGGAAAGTTTCCAAGAGTTCATGAACTGGATTCACATCACACACTATGAGATCTGGGGAAGGCTGAAAACATCAGGAATGCTCAAAAATTCAGATTCCAAGAGGCAGAAGAGATCCAAAAATAGCAAATTTGGCTTTGGACACTTCAGTCAGCAAAATCCTAAGGCACGCAGCAAAGGAATCAAGCAACAGACTTTCCTGGGAGACAGCTGACAAAAAGCAGCACTACTGAGGAGGGGATGATGTTCTCACCTGCAAAGTTTTCACTCTTCCAGGTGTGTTTTCCTGAGACAAAACATCACCTGTCACATTTCCTGGTGCAGACTCAAAAATGAAGACGCTGTCATGGGACAAGGCTTTGTTTCCCATGCTACCCTTGGGCCTGGAAAGGAAGGAAGGACGAGTGGTCAGTGCACTGGGAACATTCCTCACACCACCAGGGCAGAAGGATGATAAAGAGGCCAGAGTGGGATGTATCATGCTTAATTTCAGATCCATGCATGTTTAAGATAGCCACTGTTTGTTTCTTTTATACTCTGAAGGGAGGAAAAACACATTTGATCAAATGCAGCTGTCCCATTGCAATGCACTCAGCACCTGCACTGAACACACAGGTCAGTCTGCAGGCTAGAGAGGGAGTCCAGCATGATTAGGTCCATTGTTAGGAGTCAGGTGGATGCAAACCACCCTAAGAAAGGTCTGCAGAGCAGATGGGGACAACAGGAGTCCCCTGTGCTCCTTTGGTGGCAGTGTGCCTAGCATGAGACACTCAGGATACAACTTCTGCAGCCTGGTGTGTGTCACACCTGCCAAAGATGGTGGATTGTTTTTTCCCTTCTTGCAAATGTGGGCAGAAAATTTAACTTTGATATATTAACAAACTTCATTGAAATCCTCTCGTGTCCAGCAATAAAACCAGTTGCATTCACCCAAATCCTAAATATGATCAGATATCAAGTGTATTAAAAAATGTAGGTGGGTCAAGTGTCCAGGGCTACAGGTTAAAGTGCCTAGGTAAGATATTCCTGCTCTGTTTCTGGGCTCATTGGGTGTTCAGCCCAGTGAAGCAATGATGAGTTCCCACAACAGCTGTTAATTGAGTTGTAATTAACTGAGATTGATTGGGCTTGAGCTATTAAGTTATGCAGAGCAAATTTTGCACTTGAGTGGCACAAAAAGGAAGGCTCCAAATCATTTATTAACCAAGTTCCATCAGCATAGATAGGTACTATTTGTATATTACTTTGTCCAAAAGACAACAAGGATAGCCTCTACCAGGATTTCATCCCAGTCTTGAACTGGAAAACATCATAGAATATTCACTTGTTGTTGGCCATGAGACTATTAACAAATACAAATTACAAGGGCTCCTTGGCTCAGATGCTGCACAGGTAATGCTTTGCCTCTGAATGTTTGACTCTGGGGAGCAGAGGATGATTAGGAACACAACTTTGACAAGAAAAACTCATTATGTCAAAGCTCTTCTGCAAGGAAATCAAATAGAAGAGGCCTCTGCTATTTGCCTAACCATAGATTCTCTCTTTATTTAGAAGAGAGCCATGAAAGACTGAATATTTTTAAAGTAAATACTATGTAAAAAACCCAAACAAATAACTCTTTTTCCTCCTGCATCCCCCTTCTTTACATCTCCAGATACACCTCCTCTAGCTGCTGCACTAACCCTTCCATTGCCCCAAAGGTGTAGTCAGTCAGTCTACACTTATACATAGCCTCACATAGGGCAAAATAAATTTTCTCTAAGTTTATGTTGTGTTGAAGGCAATCAGAGCACAGCACAGGTCAGAGCTTGTGCTTCCTCCCATTATACATGATGGTTAATGTCTGTGTTAGTCCACAGGACAGCAGCTCTACACACAAGCAAGGCACTTGCCCTATTTCATAATTACTGAAGGCATTCCTTCCTTTTGTGTTTGACTTTATAGTTCTTTTCAGCATGAGAATTACTCCATATGGGCAAGATATAATTTTACTGCATTAAGGAGAACAGTCATGCAGCTTTCATCTACTGTAATGTATATTCACTATTAGTTGGCATATTTTATTTATTGCAAAGAATACATGTGCATTAGGATGTATCTCTGCCTGTCTTTCTCTCTCTGCATATGTATCATATGTGTTTGCAAGAGAATTACTGTATTTTCTTCTGGCAGTCACCAAAAAAGTATAGGATTAGTTACAGAATTAACTGCAGCTTTAGTACAGATCAGTCTTTTACGTGCAAAGCTACATTCCTCTGTAATTACAGGCAGTGTATATTTATTTATNATTTATATTTACATTTATATTTATTTATGTTGAAGCTAAAGATGCACTAACTAAAGCCCAGATGTTTCAGGCATTGTATGTCCACACTGATTTCCCTATACAAATGCTCTATTTATTTATGTGTATCAGCATTCAAGCTTCCCACCAAACAGGAGGAAATGATGAGACTCTACAGGCAGCCACAAGGCTCCTAAACTTATCATGGCTTGTCCAATCTTCCATTTCTTGTTGCTGCAAACCCTTGTTTGAAGCAAGGGGATGAACAGTGATAGTAACTGGTGAGTGATCTCTCCCTGTCCTTATCTTGATCCACAAAGCTTTTAATTAACTTTTCTTTCCCCTGTCCAGCTGAGGACAGGAGTGGCAGAGCTTTAGTGGGCACCTGTTGGCCAGCAGGGTCAGCCTACCACACATGGTTTAAGGAAAAAAGAAGAAAAAAGAAAACCAGTGCTTCTGCCTAAAGAACAAGCCAACAGCAGCATTGTTCTGGAATTAGGTTTTATATTCTGCATGCCAGAAATTGCAAAGCTCAGGATCCTACTATAAACACTTCAAAAGTTGTATTTCCAGTGGCTTTCAGGATCAGGTTTTATAAAGGATTATGTAGTCCAGTCTCTTTAGGTACTTATAAAGTGTGTTTATGTAGAGTCTGTATATGACAGGGTTTTCAAGTAGCACAAATATATCCCTAAGCTTTTTGGATAGTCCCTCTTATCCTATCTCCAAGGGAAAAAAAAAGAAGGGATTTACTCACTTCCTGATCTCTGATCTTGCAAAACAGTTCATAGTCACTGGAGGATAGAACTGAGGTAAACAGCAGTTGGACTTGAAATACTTGGTTAAGGGCAAGAGAAAGAGTTCTTGCCCACGGTGCCCCTGGAGCAGACAGCTGATTTTAAGGCAGATCCCTCCTGTGGGTTTGTGGGGCAAGCTCAGATGTTCCTAAGCTTTTTGGACTGGGCTGACTCTAATTTGCCTTGCCCCAGGAAACTGGTTGCATGGTCACTTAATCTGCTGCTGTTATGCTAACAAACAAAATAAATAGATTATTGTTTCATTCTCAAATCATTTCCACAACACACAGAGCAAGTGGAGAAAGGTGGGGCAAGGAGAAACAAGCACCCATGAGAAAGTAGTATCTACAAGTTTTCCAGCAAAGAAATGCAGTGTCCAGCTCCACCAAATGCCTCATTTGATGATAAAAAGCATCTGGCAGCAGTGCTGATCTCAGCATGTCCCACTCCAGTCACCTGTTCATGCCCTCTGCTTGTGTCACCTCCATCCAATGTCTCGTCTCCTCCAGCAAAACCCTGCAAACCATTGGACACAGCCAGTGTTTTGTCACATTTTGTGTGTGCTGGCCCCACAACCCAAGGCCTAGAGCAATCCAGAGAGAGGTGGCTAACAGGGGAGGATGAGGAGGGTGGGGAGCTGGAGAACAGCCAAATTACAGGGTACCTGATGCCATTCCATGACACCCCTGGAAGGAGACATGACCATGCTCAGAGGGCTGCTCCAGGCCAGTCAGTCAGAGGTTTGCCACAGAGGTGTTGTGTAGTTTGATGGTATAAAGATTATTAGTGAAGCAGTGTTTGCAGTGCAAGCTGGTAGCTTGTATTACACTGACTGAGAAAATGACATAATTTTGGACTAACACCATTCAGAGAGCTGAAAAATGCTCTTAAGGACTTGCAAACCTCACTTAAATGCACAGCCCTCCAGGGGTGGCTGACACAAAACCAGGGGCCTTCAGTTGTTATCTATGCCTAAAGGGCTAGGTAAGAAAGTTCAAGAAGCAATCACACACTGATGCTAGCCCAGAAATACTTTTCCCTTTACTGCAGCCATGACAGAGGGCATCACTGATGCTGAAAAACAACCACACAGCTTCACATTTCTCTGTACTAGCAGTATTCAGTCATCATCCTCTTCTTGTAAAGTTGCTGCTGATGAGACCTTCCTAGACAGATTTCAAGCACTAAAAACAATCAAAGCAATCTGGACTATCTGCAGTCTTAGACGAAGAGGTTGGATCACCCTGCCCCCGGCTGCCCTCCCCCTCCTCTCCAGGCTGACTCTTCAAGCACTGGCAAAGAAAGAGGAAATTCCTGGAATTCCTTCATCAGCATTACGGCTTGTTTTGCACGAATTTGGACAGAGGTTGCTCCTAAGGGGCCAACTCATGCATTCATCCTACTGCTGTGAGAGGTCCACTTTTATTTGTTTTCCTTCCCCGCCAGCTTACCCAGCCTCCCTCGGTGAATGAAGTGCAGTAGTGTTGAGCACAGCGATGCTGACATCGCTGCTGGACTGGCAAGGTTTTAAATTACTCTCTCCCCTGGGAGGTGGAGGTTCTTTCCTTTTCTTCTTGGCAAAGAAGTTCTTGAAAGTCTGAAATTTGGATTTTTTCTTTCCTGCAAAATGAAAAAAAAATGAAAATTTTTGAAAGTCGGTGGTATTGCTTAGCTTGGGTAATGTTATCTCTCAAATTCTGGAGGAAGCCTCAAAGCTGGAGCAACCCATTCAGTGTCAGTCAGCTCCTTTGTAAATAATTCAGTGCTGGAGTCCAGTGAAAGGTGAAGCTTCAATTCTTACATTTGGTTCCTATAAAGTAACACTGGCATTAGGCTGACAAGAGTGGTGCCTACCTAGGTTCCAGTCTATGCAAAAATATACTTTATATAGAGAATGTATCTATCTACAACTAAACAGTGATCATACTTGGTATATTTTCAATAAAAATTGCTGTCAATGTCTTTAGCTATTAATGTTCTTTACTTAGCTTGGTTTAGTTCTGCTCACTCTTTATTAAGTGCTCTAAGGAGACAACACCTGAAGGACATTCAACATTGGCAAAAAGATTGAAACTGGAAAAAGAAGTAATAAATTCCAAAGCCAAAGTATCTGTTTCACATTAAAAAACTGTCCCAAAATAAAAGCAAAAACTCCTCCAGGGACAAAGAAGCAAACTTAAATTAAGACATTATCTTGCAGTCCCAAACATAGCAGCCCTAAGATCACAATTAGAAAACTGTTAATTTGGTTTCAGACTTTCCATAGTCCAAATAAAAATACAAAAAGAACAACAAACAAACAAACAAACAAACAAAAGAAAAAAACACCATGAAACATCACTGATCTTTCATTTTTAATAAGATCTAAGATACTTCAACATTCTTACGTCCATTTTCTTCCAGCACACAAGTACTGCACTTTGTCCCTGACTGAGGGATCACTTTGAGTGGTTTGGGCCAAACCATTGTACTAAGACCCCTGTGATTGACTTTAATACTTTAATACATACTCAGAGCAATAACATCATTGCATATCTGAGCCAACTTCATTGTTCAATTAGTACTTTACAGCAATTGACATAATACATGCCCACAGCTGGAGGATTCCTTCATAAGCAAGGCATTATTTCAACACAATTATTGTCTTCTCCCAGCAATGATTTAGTTGGCCATGCTCTGTCTCAACGTGTGCCCTGGACGTGTAGGGATCTCTGCCAAAGGGCCTTATCTGGGCTGAAGCTGTGCCACCACACAGCTGCATCAGACAGTGGCCACTTTGAGAAATAAACAATGATCCTGAGATCTGCCCCCTGTCTCCTCCCTGCTCCCCAGCCCAGTGCCAGCACCACGTGTCAGGACACACAAGGATGCTGCCACACTGTCCAGCACAGCCTGGTGACACAGCCACCCCTGTGCAGAGCCACCAAAGACCTACTCCCTGCTTCCCAAGTGACCTGGGCTGTTTCTGAGACCAAAGCATCTTTCAAATCATGTAAAGTGAACTCTCACTGGAGCCCCACTCATCTCAATAACAATGGGATGTGGCTGCCCATAGGGAGGGTTTATCAGTGGAAGGCCTTTTTTCTTCCACTGCTGCTTATCAGGCAATAAGTGAATGAGACAGTCACAGGCTGTATTGCTGTGGCCCAGACAACAGAGTTAATCCCAAGGGTTTGGGATTTGTTAGGACTCCCACAGGGCTCAATGGGTTTCCTGCTGCACCCGTAGGAAGAACTGGCAAGAGAAGACAGGTCACAAAGCAAGCACACAGAGCCTCTCAAGTCAAACAAGCATGATGAGTGCTTCAGAGTCTTAGAAACACATCCTGACCATTCCTGTCTTTCATATCAGCAGCTAGACAATGTGTGTGGTATTCTTCCAGGAAACTTGTCAAAGCTGGTCTGCCTTACCATAGATAGGCAAAACAAAAGTTTAATGAAAGCTGTTCCCCAAAATCATCAATTCTGCAATGCCTGCTAACACAGCCAATGACTCAAAGAACAAAATGGCAAACTTTGAGACAGGCAAAGAGCTCTGCAACTCAAAAGATATCTAAATGAGAAACAAGGACTTGTACATTGGTCATGTACACTGGTGAACTGCCAGTTGTGCAAACAGAAAGCAAGCTGGATTCTAGTGCAGGCATTATTGATGAGCTTAATTAGATGCTCATGTTTCCAGAGAACCAGGAGAGTGTTAAAAAAAAACAAACAAACCCAAAACCACACCAAAAAACCCACCACACAATAACAAAAAAAGCGATTCTAACATGTTTGAGAGAAACAGACATAAGTCCTGCCACAAAAGCAAACATTGCCAAGGTACTACTCCAAATACTTGTCTAGATCAGAAGTGATGCTAACTTTAGAATGGGAGCTACAGAAAGGATTTCCAAACACTGGCAATGAGCAATACCCAGCTGGCATTGGACAACACTTGTATCATTGTGCAACAGAGAGTATCTGATGCAGACACATCAGTTACTTCAGTGCCTCCTCTAGACTCTAATTTATTTCTGATGGGCAGGGTACACCCCCTCCAGCAACGACTCCTCTTCAACCATGCTTTGCCCAGCTGCAAACATTCAGTTGCCTCAGATGAATGAGAAGACATCCCCCAAGTTTCCCTGTAGTTCCAGAGACTGGCACTTGCCATATTATTATGTTAAAAAAAAGATAAAATCACTACTAGACACTCAGTGCTGGATGCAGATGAAAACTGTGGAACTGTTCTATGTGAGAGCACTTAGCAAAAACGACATGGTTCAGAAAGACAATGCTCTTGTTTGTTCCCTGCTGTGAACAGTTGTGCTCCGGTTTTACACACCACTACAAGGATGCCACTTTTAAGCTAAAGGTGCCTACACTCAGTGCACTGTGAAGCAGCCCAACATAACACTAAATTGGTAGAATGCTCAATGATACTTGAACTAATAAAATACAAGAGAACCTTAATATCGGGGGAAAAAAAATCTTTGCATAACAAAAATCCAAGCTCAAACAACTATGCCTATTTCCCCTTCATCCACTAGTGATTTTTGAAATCTTATGGTTGCCTATCTCCAGTTTCATGGCATTAAAAATAAAATACTAAATTTCTAGGTTACTGCCCTAAAAAAGAAAAGCCTTCCCAAAAATTAGTTGCTTATGCTATAGTTTTAGCCAACTACAACAGAAAAGAAGCAGGAATAAGCATTTCACTTTCCCTGTAAAGTTTGTGTATTCTGTATTTTTCTCTACATGTGTACTGCCTATTTCATTGTGTCTCCTGTGCACAGAGAGAATTAACTCAGGACTTTCTACTCTTTGAATAGTTCTTCCCTATAACAAGACAGAAAAGAAAAGGATGCTTCTTCCAGTGCAAAAATTGAAACTGCAAAAGGCATAGGGAATATCTGATTTGGGAGGTCAATAATCATATTTAAATTAAGCCATTCATTTGAGGATCTTCTATGGTTCCTGACTTCCTAGTCAGGAAGTCAGGACCTATTTTCTATCTTTTTTGCCCTCAAATCCAAGGACTAGATAGTTTCGACATTAAAAACACCAGAAAAAAAAAACAACACAACACATAGACAAGATTCTCACACGATTCTAGCTTCATAAAAAGTATCAGGTATTGGCAGACAGACAACAAAATCATGGAATTCAGTAGCACTAACTTTGGGTGCTGATAGTTTTTGGACAGCAACCTGGCTCCTGCCACAAAGGAGGAGCAGCATGCACTGGAAGCCTTGTACTACAGACAATAAGAAAAATCTCAATAAATCAGTCTGGACTGTGAAGGGTGGGGATTTTAGCCTCCTAGAGCCTTTACATCATGAGCTAATTATGAAGAGGGAGAGGTGAGGCAATCCTCCACTACACTGGAAGTAAACAGAAGATTCTAAAATGGCTTTATCCAGGTCCAGCCAAGAGGCTCTTGAACTTCTTGGCAACAGCACAGCAGCCTTTAACTCCTTAATATTTTTTTTCATTTAGGGTCAGAAATATTCCTGGTGGATTTAGAGCCAACACTTCAGATCATGAGCCATCTTCTGCTTTTCCTATCACCCGGGTCAGAATTTGATCTCTTTTCTGAATCCTCTAGTGAACCCAAGCACAAAATTTTCATGCATGGGCTTTACACAATCTTACCAGTTTGCTGGGATAGCACTAGACTGTGTGACAAACTAGATTATAAATCTAAGAAACCAGAGAGTGCTGAGCATCTATCATCACACTTTCTTCACCTCTATCCATCTGCCAGGCAGAGTTCAACTAACAGTCTCTTTGCCATTTGCTTATCTCTTCTAACAATATTTTGATAGTGGCAAATGTATTTCTAAAGGATAAAGCAAGATGACCTTTGAAACACAAACATTTCAGATGATTGCAAAACATTAGCCAAAGAAAAGAGGGAAAAATGAGATGGTGTGACAGCCACTTCTCCAGAGATGCTTCAGACATGATGCTATTCCTCATATTCAAACCAGCAGAGGGGATATCCTTTAATATAGACAAGTACCTGGCATAAGTAAGATATTTTCCTTTCTTGCCTATTATTCCATCCTCCCACACTGTTTGCATCAGACCATGCCACCAGATTAAAGAATAAGTAACAAATGGCTGCCTGTGGCCAGAAGCAGAGAAAGAAAGAGGCTGCTGGGGGTACTGATACAGCTCCCACAGCCAGAGGCTCGCTAGCAGGCTCAGCTCTCACCTCTGCAGGATCCATCAACACAGGCACAACAATCAGCCCTTCGAGCTCTAACATCCTGCTTTTAAAATCCAAGTCAGAATCAAAAGGAATATCCTCCAACAGGATACACTGCTCCAGTATTGCACATTAAAACATCTTTTCCATAATACTGACAGCTGACAAAGACACACAGAATTTTCTTTACACTACAAAAGAAGCCCCAAAAAAACAACACTGCAAAACAGGTCACTACAGACCTGACTAATTGAAGAAAATAAATATTCCAAATCAACTACACATTCAGAGAATGACTGCTTACCTGTGCACACTTCAACTGTGTCTCCAGTTTCAGGTGATGGTGTGACCTCTGTGGGTCTCATAGCCATTATATAGTCACTGAAACAGAGATGAAAGCATCAGTTACATTTTAGTCCATCTCCCCAGCAGAATATGGTCCCACCCAGCATGAAGAAAGAACACAGCTGAATCCTTTCTAAAACTACATGCCCAAACGGTTATCACAAATATACCTTGCACACTTTTTTTGCTCTTTGGCCATGGAACTTTTCATTTTTTCAGTGACACTTATTTCTCCAGCCATAACTAACAATCCTAACAAGTCTGATCATTGCCAGCACCTCTCTCTTGTTAGGAGACCAGAATCAAAGCTTGCTTTCAGGAAAGATGTCATTACACTTGCTCAGCAAACACTATAATGCTTCCCAGTCTTAGAATAACGAACCTTTGCTAGAGAGTGACAGCTCCACACTACTGTAAAAACATAAATAAGTGCTCATCTGCACAGGGTTCATGCATTACAGAGTCCTCACAGCAGGCACCAGTCTAGTCTGTCATCATTATTAAAACCAGTTAAGCATCAGCACTGAAACATCATTCCAGGCTATGCTACATGTGTGGAAACCAATAGATCAAATTTATTTTGGATCCAGTGCAATCAGCGTTTAATCACAAGCTCTGAAACCTTATCGCCAGCAGGGCTATTGATCAACCAAATTAGCTGATGGCATCATCTTCCTCCCTGATGAAAACACAAGTTCAGCCTAGTTTTAAGATCATTCAGTGTTAACTGGCTGCACTTTGTATTTTCCAAATGGGTGTCTGTCACAGACAAAGGAATGAAGCAGCAGACCACAAGAGTTACAGTACAAATGTCAAGCAACAATGGAAATGTGACAGTTTAGCAGGGCAGCTCATAAATACTGTCCTTTGTTATGGAAGATACTTCAGTGATACTTTTATATAATTAGAGGTTCCCATATGCTGTCAGGACTCGAAGAGTAAAAATCTTTACAACCAAATCCCACTCCCTTTTCTGCATACATCACATCTAACAATTTTCCACATTTAAGTGGTGTAACATACAGCCAAGTCAAGTATCTCAAAAGAAACAAGACTGTGATTCTATGGTAATTTGGCCAATCACTAAACTCTTCCATTTCTTCTCTATCACCCACATATTCTAAAATCTGTCATGCCCAAAAGCACTGGGACCTCTCTATGAGCCCACAACCTCAGACAGCCTTAAAAGATAAGATGTACAAACTCAGAGGCAGAGGTGTCTGTCAGAGAAAAGAAAGGAGCAGCTCATGGAGGTAAAACAGGCAGAGCTCCTGTGAAAAAAGAGACCATGGAGTTCAGCATTGCCTGCACTGGCCACAGCACCATGTAAACTGTGGGGAGGAATCAGGGAGGTAAAAGAGAGAAAAAATGTGCAGTCAAACAGATCCCCTGTGAGCACTGAGACAGGAGAGCATTAACACAATGTAGCTCCAAATAATCTCACTCCAACTTGTTAAAAACCATTGAAAATGTCATTGCAACAACCAGGACTAATTATACCTTTCCTGAGATGCACTGAGGTTGTTCTTGAAACAATTGTCAGACAATATTGACAAGCAATAAAAAATAAGATTTCTAGGTTTCCTTCTAGTTGATCATAACCATTCAACTTTTATCATTTTTTCCCCTTGTCTCATCAATTATCTATGAAAATGTTTGCATTTCCTTCATACTTTCTTTAAAGCAATCATCAGTAGACTTTCTTATAGACTCTTTCTGTATATTAAAAATAAATCTGGCTCAAATTTTTCCTCTCAACTTTACACATCATGCATACTGTGTTAGATTTTTCTGAGGTAAAGGGAAATGCATTTGAAATAAAATATTGAGAAAGCATTCAACAAATTTACAAGGACAAACTGACAAGTCTCCAGACTTGAGTTTATTTTCACAGAATGTGAGTGCACCTGGCATTTGGCTCATCTAGACCTCTAACTTCTGCTTTACCAAAGCAAGAGAAAATTGATGCTTTCAGATTCAGCTTTGTTTGCATCAGTTCAACATTTATTTAACTCACTCAATCATCTCAGCTGCTCACTCAGAATCCTTCCAGCCCTTGAAGATATTTTGACTGCAGTGTTTATTATAACTGCAAGCACATATTTCCAATTGGTATGTCTTTTACACAAGTAGAACTACACCTGAAAGCAGTTCAGCTCTGAGGCAGTTTCTTTACAGTCAAATCAGTATTAACTCAATTTTATAGCCAAGTTCTCTGGGGCACATGGAGCTCAAGTGTCTATTACAAGGGTGCCCCATTTAGGACCTAATGGTTTGGTGCCTTTGTATAACTCATCATCTTTTTCCAGTGAACTGATCACAGATTTTCTCAAGCTTTGACTTAGCTGAAGTAGCTGAATTACAGGAAAAAAAAACCCATATAATATATGATGTATATATTCCACCAGCAAAGTGGAGGTCCCATCATTTAAAACCCAGTGACATACCTGGAGGAAAGTTATCAATTAGATGGCATTTAGACTTCAAATTCTGAAGGCAGTGAGTTGTACTTTACAGAGAAGAGTTAGCCAATGTTCTGAGCAACAAACCCTAGCCTGGAGGTCAGTGTAATGGAGAAAAAGAGGACAAAACCCCTTCAATACAAATGCATGTGAGTGCACAGGCATTAACCAATCGAACCTCCAGACATTCACCACTTCCAGGACTTAATAACAGCAGACAGGATGTATCAATACCATGTACATTCAGTTCAATCAGCTGTACTAACATCCTGTGAGCTCTCCCAGAGCATTACACCATTAGAGACAAAGTTTTAAACAAATACTGTCTGTGTATTGATTTTCAGTGATAAAAATATCAGGTTAAATAAATGGCCTTTTAGAGCAGTATTTCTGATACTCTTGAGATGCTACAGGACAGCTGGGAGAAGATGCTCACAGAGGGATGCAGGAGACTTCTCAGGGTGGCAGCAAGGACAGACACAGCCAGCTGAGACAGGAGGGCTGCCAAGTCACAGCTACTGTTTGCTTCTCACTAGAAGTGGAACAGTGGGCACATTTCCCCAGTCTACAGCTTTCTAATATGTTCTTAATCCTCTCTCAATCAGTATTTGCAATCTCTGCATATGCAGAGACCTCCTGCTGCAGAGGTACGGGGTACACAAGATGCTGACTCTCTGCCACGCCCTTCAAAAGCCAGACCATGGAAAAGACTGAAAGTTTAGCAAAAGCACAGTGTTTGCCTCTCCCTGCACAGGGCTGGATTACCACAACTGTGATTTAATTAATTACTTACAAAGAGTGGCTTCCTATACAGGTGCAATCACAATAATAATACTGACATTATTAGACCCCATCTGCATTGTTAGGGTGTACTTTTAAGCAATTAAACTCCTACAAAGTTGCAGGGTTTGCTTTACCTTCAAACAAATTGTTTTACCTTCAGACAATGGAACTTAGCAGTCACTGCTACCCTCCCTTGGTTTGATGTATTAGATCTAGGCTCTCTGCTATCCCATACAAAATTCTATTCATAATCCTACTGTGCTGCATTCACTTAGAGCTCTTCAACTCGTTACAGGAACTAATGAGTCTGAAAAGTAAAAAAACATCTCCAGGAACAGAAGAAATGTCCTTGTCTCCCCTTTACAAACTGAACCAACTGGATAAATATTTGGAGTACTCTATGGGAGGGCAGTGATAGGGCAAAAGAAATAAAGTTCCAGGATGGTGTTCTGACCATTTGTTTTGCCGAGCTGAACACATGACTTAATATGTACATGGAGGGTAGAGGGGTAGGAGAATGCTAAACGAAAAAATGTTTCAAGCATGTTTCACTGCTTGGTTTGTGTATTTAAGGACTCCTGGGAAGTTAGCATCGTACAGGACTCAAGTTTCTTACATTTAACAAAGGTCCAAGACAAATGCTTTCTGCTCAGCCTCAGAAAAGGGACACAGCCTCCTTGTGTCCCTCCAGTGGAGCAGAAGCCTTGGAAACTGCACAGCAAGCAAGCTCCTACCCCACCTTTAGTGTTTCTTCAGCTCCAGTCCCATGGTTCTGCATAAGCATTCCAGAAGACCTATGACAGAGAGATCAAAGGAGATGCTGAACCCTAAACAGCCTCTTTCTTATCAAATAAATGCTTGAGGAAATAAAGCCTCAAGAATGCAAGGCACTGCATTCAGTTAGCATCTTCATAGCCTAAAGAAGACAGACAGTGGCAAGCAGCCAAGAGAAAGAGGTGAAATTTTGGCCTGGAGCTTTTAAAGACCCATTTCCTCCATGCTGCAGCTTATGCTCCAGATTTCAGCATTTTTCACTTTTCACAGCAAGATGCATCAGCACAGGAAAATGGATCCTGTGGACCTCATCTGGTCCTCCAGGTCACCACCCTGCAGCCAGCCTCCACCAGAACACACTTCAAGCTACTGCAGGACCTCAGAGAAAGCCCTTCTATTTCTCCTGAAAACCAAGGTTCAGAAAAACACAAAATGCAGGATGATTTAATATTCAGATTACATTCTGCAGCAAAAGGTGACTGAGAGGTTAAATTTTCTTCTCTCTTATTAAAGCACATTAGAGGACTTGGTCCTGACAAAATGTGGTTGATGGCTTCCCTCTCTGGGAACTCAACAAGCTATCAATGAACTCATTAATCCAACGACAGCTAAGTGAAGTAAAGTTTACCCTCTGCAACTCCATAGAACAGTATTTCAGAGTCAATCATACAGCAATAGCAAAGCCAGCAAGACTTCTATTCAATTTTCACATCCCTTGAGCATATCAGAAACTCAGTAACCAAAGCTCTCTTTGCTCTCCATGGGATGAATGACCTGCACTTCAAGACCCTGGTCACAGAATATCCTGAACAATGTGGGATTCAACAAACAGCTTTGTTGAAACAGAGTACAATCCAACATGACAGGAGGAACCAGAATCTGACCTTGTACAGATGATCCCATTGTGCTCTTCTACAATGTAGTGTTTCTAGGATGAAATTCCCAGGTTTTTTTGCCAGCCCCTAGCTGGTATCTCCCATGGGGTCCCTCCCGTGACTGTTTTATGTAGGTATAAAAGAATAGCACAAACAGCAGTTTACCCCACGATTCCTGGTACTTTCTCCACTGGTAATGGTGAGGGGAAGAGTTTATATAGTTAATTAATATTGATCTTGTAATTTTCACTGAAGGAGGGATAGCTCAAGAAAGTTTAAGGTCCTTTTCCAAGGATCACAAATAATAAATACGGCAGTAGTACTCACCCGGAAGTCTGGATAAGCATCTAGATAATACCAATAAACCTTGACAAGATACCCAGAGCAAACAACCATCCACACGGAGAGATCTGTTCCCAGCTCTCTCACTTTGCTTTCAGACAGGCTCCCAATCCCCCTCTGTCCCCACACCTCGGCTCCTCCACGAGGACTCGCCAGAAGAACAGATCCAAACGTGCTGAACTCCTGTTAGCTGCAACCTCCTTTGAGAAGCCTCTGCCTGACAGCAATTCTGAAGGATTTCTGCTGTTCAACAGTGCCTGAAGCTTTATGTCCTGCCCTCCTAGTGAGTGTGTGTGTAACACTAATGGAAAGCAGCTGGTGGGCTGAAGCTGACTTTAAAAAAAAAGTAAGAGGAGGAAATGCCTTTCATACAGTCACACAGACTCATTCTATAATTGTGTGAGAAGCCAAGAGGATAAGAAGGGGGAAGGGTAAATGGGAAAAATTCATAAGCACTGTGTTACCAGTCCAGAAACTGAGAGGGCCAATGCCTCTGTCCCCTGCACTGCTGCCCCATCTCCCCAGACTCCACTCCCTCCCTCCCTGCACTCCTCCATTTGTTGATTTAGCACCAGAGAACTGTGTCCCTGCATGTGGGCACTGGTCTGCAGCACAGACCTGTACCTTAAACCTGAGGCAGGTACCAGAGCAGGGCAGCTGTTGGTCTGTACTCAGCTCGGGAGCTTTGCAACACTTGGCACCCACACCAGACAGATTAACGTGGTTTGGTGCCACTTCGAGCTGTCCTCATCACCTAATTACTCTGCTGTGCTTATTAGCACAATCTTGGGTAGCTGCTGTCTGTGCAAGATCTCTGTTGCAAGTTTGTATCAGCTCAGACAATAGAGCAAATACATACCAGTTAGCCAAAAGCCAAGGAAAATGGTTCTTGATAGCCCATCCCTAATAATAATTTATGACAGAGATTATACAGTGCATTTGCAGGTCAGTACCAATCAGGAGAAATGTGACAGAAATTTGCCCAAATCAAGACTGGCTCTAACACAGTCATGATCTAAGCCACAACAAGATTTTGGCCCCAGACTGTCTCCATTTTAAAGGAATGGACATTAAATGACCCAGTTAAATTCCAGCATTTGGCATCAGCATAGGACTAAGCTTTCCCCATGTGGTAATTCTTTTTCTTCACACTAACACACTGGGGAAATTTCAAGAAACAGCTGGAATGAGGATCTTCTCACACTCTTCCTAAAAAAAAGAATAGCAAAGTCTTCCAGCAACCACACTAAAGGAACCAGTTGCCAGCAGTAGGAGACACTCTCAGATCCACTTGACATGGATATATTTGAAGTAGTCGTGGAGGAGGAGGAATATGCATTTAAAAGTCAACAGGGATGTAACCAAAGGCTGCCTTTGCCAGTTAGGGAGCTACTCCCAGTGTGCATTACTGCCTTTGGAAATGGATTCAAGGCAAAGCAACAGGAAATGTCAAGCCACTATCACTGAACAGCAGACATGCCTCATGCCAGCAGAGTCAAGATGTCAGAGTCAAGCATGGGAACAAAAGTCAAGCTTACTGTCTCTGCCTCTCCAAGTGGCAAATTCAACAAGTGTAATCTTCCATCCCAGATCTGGTGATGGGCATATTTAGCCACTGTGTTCTAGCTTGTGTATGTGCTTTTTACTCCCTCTCCAAATCACCAATTAATTTTGTTTCACCTGGAGCCTTCAGGCATAGTTAGATGGGTGGGATCTGACCTGTGGTGTGCGGAGCCCAGGGAGTTTATGGGCTGCTTTATAGGGATCAGCAAAAGGTGGCAAAGGAAAGAGGTCTGCCATCAGCTGGCTTCAACATGCTCTACAGAGGCTGGAAAGACTGTGAGCCTGAGAAAATTCCATGGAAATTGCCAGTATCTGCAAAGGTATCTCTGAACAAATACTAGTTTAGACATCAAAATCTATGAGACAGAGCTTGTCTTTTAAACGTATTCTAGCAGGTGGAGACTATTGGGCTGGGACTTGGGTAAATTCACTGGTTTTCCTGGTTCTATCATTGAATAGCAGGGAAAATTGCTGGATTTCTAACAAGAACCAAGGTATTTATCACTCAGCCATGAGCTTCTTTACCTGTGGGATCACAATGGTCAGACTGAACTCCTGGAAAGCTTAATGAGCCCTGTGGAAGAGTTAAGTACCACCTCTGCTGCAGGAGAGCAGCATGCTGGAACTGTATGGACTGACACAAGTGCTAGAACCACACAGAAGGCAAATAACAAAGAACCCCATAAAATTTCACTAGAGTAATCTGCATATAGGCCATGCCCCCACATTTGAGTCACAGTGATTTCTAATCATTACATCCAGGGCCTGAAAGAAAAGAGTTTGGAGGGATTTTTACCAAACTAAGCTGTCTGATTATTGCAGGAAAAGTGAGGCTGAAACAATAGAGACCCAAACACCAGAACTGAAACATGGAACTTTAGGCTATATCTAAAGCTTTCTCTTTTTTTAAGGTTTTCCCAAAACAGTCACTTATCCCTCAATTTTTGGTTAAAGAGCAGCTTAAGGATGGGGAAAAATAAAAAAAAAATCTTCAGGACAAGAGATAATAAAGACATAATAATGGCCAAGAATTTAAAATGCACTGAAAAAAAAAAAAAAAGGAGGGTGGAGAATTCTGGGACAAACTGTTACAAATCTTCACTCTGAAGATCAAAACTCCATAAAACCAGTCAGCCATTTTTTGGCTATAAAGAAGCAAATAAATCACAGGGTTTGTGGTCTCAGAAGCTGCCTTTGGCAGGAAGCTCAGGAAATCTCCCTTCATGCGAAGTCCCAAAACCTAAAAGTGGATTTGTCAGAATCCACTGCCTATACACACAACAAATAAAAACAAGGCTAGCTCCTTCCTACGTTGAAACACTCTGTGTCTGTCTGGCTAACCCCAAGTTCCCACTGCCCATGGGCATTTCTGCAGCTCAGAGCCCATTTGGACCCCTGATCAAGGGGGGCCAGAGGCAGCACAGGGGCTCTTCTGCAGCTCTGTGTGAAGTTTGATGGTTTCCTTCCCTTCTTCTCTTCGAAAGAAAACCTCCTGCTGTCCCTGCTCTGCTCTCTGTAGAGCCTCAAGTTAGGCAGCTCCTGAAGGACAATTGGTCTTGAAGCACATGGAGAATGTTGGAGCCAAGGGAGATCATCCCTGTGCTCAAAGCACTTCCTGAGCCATTTCTGTCCCAAGGGCAACTACTGACCTTTTGCTCTAGTATGAGCAACTACTAAAAAGGGATCCTACTTCTCTGGGATTCCAGACACAAATACCTCTCTAAAACAGGATCATCTAAAATAAGATTATCTGAGCTAATGCTGTTTTGCACCAATGGAGTATCAAACTGAATTCAACTGTATTTTAAGGTAGTGGTACAGTAGCATCAGGGAGCAGAGCAGTATATGACAGCAGAAAAACCCAGGAGTGTGACACCAAGGATAACAAGAACTGCAAAATGGGGTAGTGACAAGCAGCTGCGTGGGGGAGAGGACCAGATGGGGACAGACATTCTGTAAGATCTTCACAGGCCAAGGCTTCGAGAAAGGAAGCAGTAAGACAATTTGCATCTTTTTAATTTAAGCTTTTGAAACATGATTTTCACTAAACTGAAATGATGGAAAGAATTTGCTAGAATGAATCAGCAAACAATTCCTCCACACCTCTGTCAGGTCTGTATTTTCCCATGTACATAGATAGCTTGATGGTCACCACAATGTCTACATCCTAATTATGAGCTAGACTACTCAAACTCATATCATTTGCATCAGAACTACTGTGTGGATCACAAGCTCCTTGTTAGATGAGTGATACCTGGAAGCCCCAGCAGAAGTGCACAGTTACATATTCTGAGAATGTACAAGCATAAATTAATTCATCAGGAATACAAGTCAAACATTTAGTTCACTAATTAACACCAGACCCTTGAATCTCAGAGGCCAAATGGAACAACCACAAAAAATTTTGAAGCTGGAATGATACCTTGGCTCTGGATGGATGGTTAGAAAGCAAGATTGGGCAGCTTTGTCTGCAGAGCCAAGATTCCCTGCTCTGACTGAGAGTGCTACAATTCCCTCTAAGAGCACCCTGGTCAGGGCTGAGGTAGAGTTAATTTTCATCATAGCAGCTACTATAGAGCTGTGGTTTGGATTGGTGTTTGAAACAGTGCTGGTAACTCAGAGATGCTTCCTTTATCACTAAGCAGGTCTTACCCAGAGTGTTTTCTGCTCCTCACCCCACCCCAGCAGCGAGAGGCTGGGGGGCACAAGGAGCTGGGAGGGGACACAGCCAGGACAGCTGATCCCAGCTGACCCAAGGGAGATCCCAGAGCATATGGCCTCATGCTCAGCATATAAATCTGGAGAAGAAGGAGGAAGGGGGGACATTTGGAGGGATGGTGTTTGTCTTCCTGTCACCATTACATGTGACAGACACCTGCTCTTCTGGGGATGCTAAACACCTGCCTGCCCTGGGGAAGTGGGGAATAAATTCTTTGTTTTACTTTGCTTGTGTGCATGACTTTGCTTTACCTATTAAATTGTCTTGATCTCAACCCACAGGTTTTCTCACATTTACCCCGGGAATCTCTCTCCAATCCCACCACGGGAGAGTGAGTGAGTGAGTGAGTGAGTGGCTGTTGTAGGGCTTAATTGCTGGGGTTAAAGCACAACAGTCACAAAAATACCAACATGCTATAGCATGGGGATAGGATACAACAGAGCACAGAATTGGCACCTGTACACTTACCCAAATGCAGCAGCAGACACAGGTGTGAATACAGGTAAGAATACAGCTACAGAAATGAATAATGATGTGTGTGGCCCAGGTCATGCCTTTTTCACACACTTTATGTTGGAAACCTTGGGCTGTTGGCACAACCTTGACTATTGGCACAGTGATGAGCAGTGACAGCTCAGCATGTGCAAGCAAAATCAGACAGGATATCAACTGACTGGGTTTTTTTTTTTCTTTGTTTATACAGTGACTCCCGCAAGGGAGTGAGAGGCCACCTGCTAACTTGAAACAAATAATTATGAATAAAATACCAAGATAAACAAAACAAAATAAGAGAGTTTGCAGTTAGTATTTGCTGTATTCAAAATAATATTTAAAACTACTTAATCCATAGGAGTTTTACCAACCTTGAGACTGTAACAGATGTAATGCAGAACTATAAGCTTGAATCACATTAGTGCAGAACACCTTGTGCTCAAGTGCTTTCCTACAGCAGGAGAAATCTGGCGGATGGAAGGGAATCAACCTGGGAATTACCTTGGGGTTTTTTTCCTCTTTCCCTGTGGACAGACTTATCTCAGTTTTTCTCAAATCTGGCTGATAATCAGCTCTACCTGCCCTACACTAGCTCAAGTAGGTTATCTACTGGAAGTACAACTTGAACCCACTGCATTTTTGTCCCATATATAATCAGATTTCAGCTTCTACATCCAGTTCTAGGCCTTCACATCACAGCAGATGTGAAAGCCTGAAACTTTGTAGGCCTCTGCACAAGGAGGAAATGACAAATTAATCTCTCCTGTTGGCTCTAGGTTTACAAAGCTAGACACTTGGTGCAGCAGAAGTTTCTGTCTAAGAAGAGAACACAAGGGAAAATTATGACAAGATGTTTTTATGGCTCAGCCTGGCAAAATTATGTAGACAAAAAACCTGATGGACAAATGATGTAGAAGAGTGAGAATCACGTTCAGCAGATTGTCCCAACCCAAGCTTCTGCCCCACTGCAAGTGATGTAGGACAGGGAGCATTAGAGGTCAGTTTGACAGCATATCTGCCAAATACTCAGAACCTTGGTGATAGCAAAAGGACTGTTCTACTGAAACCAAATAAACAGGCCTGCTTGGAATTCCTCTGCCTACAGCCAGCAAACACACTGTACCACTGTGGCTGCTAAAACAAACACCATCCAGAGAGAAGCATGAACAGAATGAGAAGATGGGAGTGACTCACTGGTGTATTAAGACAGAACTGAACTTCTTGCACAAAGATGAGTAAAACAGAATGAAACACAAAAAGAAACAGTTGATTTTTTTGCTAATAATACAGCACCATTGTACTAACAGTGCCCAACTGCCTGCAGTGCCATGGCTCTGACACCTCCTAACTGCTTTTGTTCACCCTCTCTGCTATTTTTGAAAAAGAATACAGTACTTAAGCCTCTATACATTTAATACCAGGCAGAGCACTGAATGACTTCTGTGGGCTGCAGACAAAATGCTCACAAAAGTCCAAACGCTCTATAATTGCCAAATTCAGGAATATGCTCATAGTTGTGTACTGAAATATTCCTCCAAGAGACTCACAACACCTGAGGAGTGTTTTCACCTCAGCTCACGCTCTCTGTTTTTGCCTTAGTGGGGAGAGCTCTCTATTTTCCATAAAAGCTGTTTCTTGAAACTCATCCAAGGATTGTCTCCACACAGGTGAACTTGCTTTGCTGGGCAGAAACCACCTCTCATACTCAGATATTTTCATCTCAAAATCCCCCAACACTGAAAAGCTGTTAACAAGTGATTCTTGCTCTTGCTGTGAAGTAATATGCTAAAGTGATGTACAATAAAAAGACATGTAAACAGACATATTTCAGAATGCCAAAGTGTTTATGGGAAGCATTTCACCTCTCCTGAATTCATCAGCCACACAGACAGACCCCAGATCACCACAGGGGCATGACTCTGCCACAGCTGCCAGGAAGGCTGCACTGATCCCAGAACTGCACAGCTGCCAGCTGAGCCCATGGACCACGGCTGAGCCGAGATGATGCTGGGGGATGCCACAGGCAGGGATGGCCAGGGAACTCAGTGTTTTGCTTTAAACACCCTGGAGTCTTGGAGAGATGCTTAATGCCTAAAACCGTGCCAAAGAGCAAAGCAGCATCGCCTGCAGTCAGCCAGGAGCGCAGCTCCTCATCCCCCGTGGCAATGACGCCTCCAGAAAGGGAGAGAGGCCACAGGAGGCGAATGAGCTGCTGACAGAGAAGAGCCGGCAGCGCCCGGAGCCGGCAGCGCCCAGAGCCGGCAGCGCCCGGAGCCGGCAGCGCCCGGAGCCGGCAGCGCCCGGAGCCGGCAG
>VZTT01044117.1:49941-91087 GCA_013400855.1 Buphagus erythrorhynchus | reverse complement strand
GCCCGGGGCCGGCAGCTCCCACGGCCGGCAGCGCCCGGGGCCGGCAGCGCCCGGAGCCGGCAGCGCCCGGAGCCGGCAGCTCCCACAGCCGGCAGCGCCCAGAGCCAGCAGCTCCCACTGCCCCTCGTGTCAAGCTGCTACTCCAGTAGCGGTTGGTGGAGCTTTAAACCACTTCCAATCCACTTGTCACTGTCCAAACTAAAGCAGCAGCTGCTTGCTGTGGATGGGGAGCCAAAGGCTCCAAGGACCACACAAGCATGAAAAAGCTGTAAAAAGTGTAACTAGCCTCAAGGACAAAGGGATTTTTGGGATTTCCACCGTCCCCTATGAGCCTCTCCAAGAAGAAGGCTGGGGTGAAAGTGCAGGGGCAGTGAACAGACAGCTTATCATCAGGTGGACAGCTCTGTCCCATCTTTGGAATAAACTCAGCAATCACCACAATCTCCTCCTGATGCTTATCTGAACAAGCAACAACACAAAATACAGCAACAGCACCTAACCCAGAAAACATATTTTACTCAATTTCACAGTCGTAACATCATTTCAGATTGGCAATTGCTTTCATCTCAAACAATCTAGAAATATATTGAAAATTCTACTGATTCATTCCTTGATCAACTTGCTTTGCCCAAATGCTGAACTTCTTCGCAGGATAAAAGTGCACATCAGCACTTTGTGACAATTATAGAATATAAGAAAAGAACATAATACCCCACTGGAAGTGCAAAGCTTAGCAAAGCAGAAGACATTCAAGCTGAAATTTCCATAATTCTGGGATTGTTTGTGAAAGGCACCATGAAATCCTGAGTGACCACATTAAATATAGTAGTTAAATACATTTTCTTATAGTCTGCTATAGAAACCAGTCTGAGCTGGCACATAAAGCCTTCAGTCAAATATTTTATATAGCTTCTAACACACTATATTTATCTTGGGAAATTGTCAGTTTGCATTGACCATCAGTGAACCTTACTATTCAAGCAACCATATTTTCAGCTCATAACAACATACTTGGCTAGTCCCAAAAAACTGAGAAGCATATGAAAAGATTCCTCCACAGGCTTTAGGAAACTTTATCATACCTATTTAGGTGTCATATTTTTTTTCTGGCACCATGCTTGGAGCAAGAAAAAAACAGAACTCTGCAACAAGAGCAATGAGCTATAAACTTAGCAGAACAATTCAAGATTACTCAGGTTGCATACGCCAGTTAAAGAGAAATATGAAAGCAATCTAGAAGTTTTATTTCAGTGAAATAGCAGGCAAGATTTGGACTGTGATGAAGAATTACCTGGATTAGGCTTTGGGTTCTCTTTTTTTCATTTCATAAGAGGACATTAACAAAGCACAGGGACAAGACTATGTATACAAAGATCAGATTCAGTCACACATTATTATAGACTACCAAGGCAGAGCCTTTGTCTCCTCTTGTAAAATGTGGGGGAGTGGGATAAATGTGACAGCAGCACAGGAGAGCACTACCTAAAGCAGCTTTTAAAACACTCCAGATGCTTTAGCTGGACTCAGCAGCTCAAAGCCCTGGAGGAAACCCTTCCACAAAGTCCATGGCAGGTTTCTTGGCAGGTACTGAGCTCTAAGTCACTTTGGCTAAATTCCTACTGGTACCCAAGCCAATTGCTTAAAGCATAGAAGTAATTTCATTCCAAAAGAACTTTCATTCAGAAAGCAAACTAACTCCTACAGGTCAAATGACCATGTGAGAATTTGGGGAAGTTGTTCCAATGACACATTTGTCCAGAAAGACAAATACTACATGTTAAACTCCAAACCAATTTCATTGAAAATTAATCTCAGGCTAAAAGCATCACTATTACTGCAACTGGTGTCTTGAACTTATTTTAACTACCAAAAACTGCCAAAAACAGCCAAATCAGCATATAAAATTTGTGAAGACTCTAAAGGGTTAGTAGCTGCATTAATTCACCTGGGAATACATCACAGGGCTGAAATAACAGGCTGAGAAATATAACCTGTGCATCTATATCAAGTATAGAGACCTAACTGAAGAATATCAAGAAAGAAGAACCTGTTGAAGAAAAAAAACCCTGCTCTTCATAAGCCAGGTGGAGACTGACCAGGAAAGAAGAGATGTTTTACCACATGTAAAAAAGCTTCATCTGTCCAGCCTTTACAGTCTCTCTCTCTGAATTTCAAATTTAAGTGCATTAGATTCTGAAGGATTTCAGGGGGGAAATCAAGCAATGTAAATTTACTACTTTTTGTCAATTCAAGTGCCAATCTACCTACCTTCACCAGGATTCACTCATAGCCCTTTTGCTAGTTCTGAATGCATCTATCTAAAGCAAACTTCTCTGCCAAGTATTAATTCCCTGTTACAAATTTCAAAGGAGGAAAGGAGTCAATATGGGATGGAAATGCTAACAGAAATCCAGTAGGAGCTCTGCACCTTTGAAAATGCACATTTCCACCAGAGTTAACGTGAGACAAACTGTTGGTGTGAGGGATAAAACCTTTGGGAGAAGAAAAGAGTCAGTTGCCAGCTCCACTACTGAACTATTTTCCTCCCTCTGCTATCCAGGACTTACCCACACATTTAACTATCAGTATTCACATCTCAAGCCTCAAGACACAGTTTCATTTGCCTTCCACTGTGCATGTTCCCTGTCTAATCCCTCACCGGGTGCAAGAATAGAGCCCTCTGCAGTCTGCTGGTGCAAACACGATCAAACAACTCCTCAGGTTGGCAGCAGGAAATTTTGTTCCATGCCTCAGCCAGGAGAATGTCAAAGGAAAAGAAAAACAGAATGCATCTTCATGGTGGTTTAAAGCACAAATATTAACATGCATTCTCTCATTCTCCTTTCCCTCAATATAGTCTACTCCAACAGAACATGCCAGTGAAGCAATAAAAAAATAATTCTTTTAAATACAACCAAATCTCTCAAGAGGGAGCAATTACAGAAACAAACCTCAGATTGCTTATAGAAAAACTGAGCTCATCAAGTTCCTAAAGAGCATTTACTGCCAGACTTCTAGCTGAACATTTTTTAAAAGCCAATGTGAATTTCTGTATTTCTCCTTTTTATGTGTTAATATATAAACAATATAGCTAATCACTAGGGAAGAGGGCATTTTCCCTCTTGCTATAATTAAACAGGAAAAGGTTCTTAATTCCTTTTGCAATATTTCACGTTTATACCTCTGAAGGAGAAAAAAAAACAATGACCAATTTTCACCAGACTAATATTTAAGCCAGGACTTATTTTTTGCACTTTTGTGCTCAGGCTGGTACTTCAGACCCAAGGCATAACCACTTTGTTCAATGCTGCAGCTGCAATACAACAAAGACAGAATTTCCAAGCACCCACCAGACTCAGCTCCCTTTGGAAAGGTGGAGGGGAGGGCTCAGCATGGCACTTACTTTTTACTTTTCAGGCAGCCGTAGAAGCCAGCCATGGCGCTTCCCGGGACGCTGTGTGCATTGAACTGTCCCTGGGCGCGGATGGCAGCGCAGGGATCCCGGCACCGCGCAGAGCCCCGCGATTCCCGGCCGGATCCAGCCCCTGATCCCAGGCACCCGGGCTCTGCTGAACTGCCTCCAAGGAGGGCTGTGCCTGCTCCATAAATGGTTAGGAATTGTTAACCCCCCCTTTTCCTCTCTCCTTCCAGCTATTGGTACGCACAGCATCCGAAGTGTAAAATACCATATGGCGTTTGATTCCCTCTCCCTGCGGGACTAATGAGAGGTTTGGTTGTAATTAGGATGTGAAGAAGCCCTGAGGAGATTAATTGTTAGTGTTATTTTTTAGACAGAGGAAAGCTACAGAAAATACTTGCAACATCTTTGAAACAACGACTAAAAACTGAAGTTATTCTTCGCACAAAAGAGGCGCACAGGATCTTTCAAGACAGGCATTATCCCAATTCACTGTAAATCACAATCTATTCTAACAATCTATTCTGCATATTAACAGAAAAAATCCCAAACAACTGCATCCCTGCAATATTGCAAGGTCAGGCAAAAAGCTCTGGAGTATAAATTAGCCAGCACACCCATATGACAGAATTACTGCCTGGTGGTGACCTCTGACAATATACTAACAATTGTTACTCACTGTCACAACTAAGGAGGCACTCACTGGGTGTAGAAACAGGTAAATGCTGGGGAACGTAAACCTCAAGGAGCCTCATTCACAGGGGCGACCCAAGTCCTGGGCACAACACAGCTGTACACATTTCTGGCATTGCATTGCATTAAATTCATATGGAAATGAATTTGCATCATGGCTATCAATGGCCTCTGTTGAGGTAAAAGCAGAGAGGAGGCAGCACGAGCAATGTCAGGGAGCAGCAGCAGCCAATGCCACAGTGTGAGCCTGCTCCTGGAGTCCCATGGCTTGCTAAGAATATCAACTCCTGATTAAAAACTGCATGGATATTTAAAAGTAGGAGGTTCATAACTCTCATAATAGCAAAGCAAAGATTTACAGTCATTCCTAGAAGATCAGAAGAAAACCACATTTATTTGTACTTCTCAGCTAGTACCTAGTGTTTGAATGCTTGGGTCTGACAAGCCAGTAGGAGGGAGTATTATTAAGTATTTTTATATGAGTTTCTTAAAGACATTTAGTAGAAATACCAGATCTACAGTGGAGAAGTCCTTCTTGAATACTTGGAAAAAATACTTTATTTTAATACCTTTCTCGTAAGAGACACATGTAGTTAGAGAAATGGACCTCTGGTGAGGAGTCCCGTAAGTGGCTCAGCAGCTTTCTAACAGTGCAGAAGTTTGCTATCTGTGAATCGACAACTCAACTTCTCCATTTTCTAACCCTTCACAAAGGAAAGCTGTCACACAAATAATCTATGACAAGTGCAAGGGCCATCACAAACAGGAAACAAATCATACTCTGGTCTAGTTTCCCACTTAGATGGAAAGCAAAAGCCTCTACAAGCAACCAACTTCAATGCCATCTACAGAGTGCATTTGCATTTGCAGGTCAAAGCTGACCTCAAGGAGATATAATACATTTTCTGTCTCTTGGGAAAAGACAAAGCAGCAAAAATACAGTAGCACTAGCTGAAGTTTTACCCTAACGAGTTTCACTGTTGGGAATTACTGTGCTTGTCACAATGACTTCACACTGAATTCTTAATCCCAGCTGAAAAAGGATCACTAGAGAGCATTAATCTCCATCCATCAGCCAAAGCCCACAGGAAAAAAAAAGGCAAAATCAAGGCTTCAGTTATTGGGCAACCATCACCAGGAAGGAATTCCTGGAAATTACTGGAGAAATTCTGACTGGCCTAATGCACAAAACCTTGGATGTAGGACTGCATCAGAAATCTGCCTGGCATTTTGTTCAGAAAAATGCTGCCAACAGAAACATTCATACTACAGTAAGAAATGAAGGAGATCTCATGAGAAATTCACATTTATATTTAAAATCAAGAAAGATCAAATGGCCTTCCAGTGGGAAGGCACACTCCCTAAAGCTAGTGCAAGAGTGTAATCCTGATGACTTTGGAAGAATTTCATCACTTTAACTGGCGTAGAACACAGCCTGGAAGCTTCAAAAAATCAGTGTTTTTGCTAACATAAAGCAGATTTCCTGTCTCCAAACCTCCTCAGATGGCTTGCCTTCAGAATATGCTTCCTTTCAATATTGTTTTTTCTTTCATGCATTTTTGTCTTGAAGTTACTTACCTGAACAAGCAAAACTCCATCTGTTGGCTTCCATTTAGGTCAAACATAGTCCTGTTCTCAGCAACTAGCAGTTTAGCAACACACATTGCACCATCTCAAAACCCCCTTACTTTCTAAGAAGCACAGACTAGTAAACAGTCATTAAAAATAATTATCCCACCTCAGGATTTAATACTTTTTGATTCTCTATCTTCATATCACCCTCCAAGGCATGCTAGATTTATTATTCACTGCTCTGCCTCTTTATCACTAGCACAGCTTCAAATGGCTACACACTGAGGGTTTTGGGCACAGCCCTGAAATCTTAGATGTTGATAAACATCAGGGCTCTATGTCCACAGGCAAATCAGTGCAAGCAAGCAGGGATGTGCTGTACCTGCTCTGACAGCCAGACATCTCTGCTGACATTTGCTCCTCACTTGTCAAGTGCTAAGGTGAATGGGCTGCTCTACTGCCACTTAATTAATTGAAGCTGTTTGCAGCTGGGAGGTAGACCAACACCAAATAACCACAGACTTTGGCAAAGTAAAGATGGCTCTTCAAAGATAGGGAAGACAGCAAGTTTAAACACCTGAAATTTCAATCAGATCTGGATTTCCTCTAAAGTTTGTGGCTTGGGTTGGTTGAAATAGCCCAGTCTGGGCCTACTTTCATTTGAAAATCATGGCTTTCTTCAAAGTTACTGTCAAGGCTTTCCCTCAACAGCCCAACATTGCACCAGCCCCCTGCACATCCACATCTCTGCACATCCAAATCTGCCTTGCTTCCCCTGCAGGGAAAACAAGCAGTCCCAGGGCAGCCTGCCCTCCCACAGTGGTACCAGCAGCAAGCTCCCAGTGCTTGGTAAACTTCCCAATAAGTTTCTTAATTTCTTCCAAAGGGAACAAGGGAGGCAAGACTGAGCAAGGTCCAGTCACCCAACCATTGAGAAATCCTTGCACCAAAATACAGCTCCTGAAATCATCGAGCTATTTGTTTCACATGCTCTGTCACTTGAGTCATTGCAAAAAAGGTCTCTTCAACTTAAGTAACCAACAGCAACTACTAATCCAATGGAGGAAACTCAAACACACATGTATTACCAATACCCAGGGGACATGCCAACAGCTTGAGAGCACAAGTGTTAGGAGCTACACACACAACCAGCAATCCTGAATATGTTTCATGTCTGACAGAGCTACTGTGCTTCTTGCAGCCTCTTGCCACTGGATCTCTAAAGGCCAAGCACATCCTGGCCTCCCCAGCTCTGCAAACTGCAACTTCACACTGCAAACTGTGTGACTGCAAACACTTCACATTTCACAAAATGCTCATCCAAAGCTGGCTTGCATGGCATCAGCACACACAGTGTACAGCAGCAGGAAGGGACCAGATGTCACACAGTTAGGAAATCATTTCACAAATTGTATTTAAACAGGGCTGTTTGGTTTATATTTTTTAAAATTTATTTTCAGAAAGGAGCAAAAGTTTCATTTGAGCATTTCATTAAACAAATATAGAGGTAGGAGTAAAAGTCCTACACCAAATTAATAGACCATAGCATTTCAGATTTCCGGTGTATTTTGATGTCTCTGAACTGAGTTCTTCTTAGCAAGGTACATGTCACATTGTCATAGGGTGAGCCATAATATACTGATTCTTGAGGCACTTGGATTTTATGTCATGACGATTCTGTGTGCTCCTTACAAGCATGTTGCATTTGTAGCCCTAGCAACACTTTGCAACTGTGTGCCAGTATAAATGTGTCTCTCAAGAAACACTTTGCTGAAGAAGAGAGGGATTCAGCTTCCTTACAAGTGAAATTCCCAGGCTGGCAAATTGGCCAGGCTTAGAAATTTTCTGTGAAAACTCTTCAGTTCTAAAGAAACAACTAAACACACATCACTGTTAAAAGCTGCACTATCAGAGCTTTAAACAAACAGGGTTAGAAACAAACACAGTAGTCTGCAGACAACAAAGAAGTGGAGATAAGAGGATTTCTGCTTGCAGAGTTTATACATCCATCTGTGATTAATATTATGAGGAAAATGAGGGTCAAAGCCTATCTCTGAAACTGAAAGTAGAGAGTGTAGTCGGAGGCATCCAACTATGCACTATTTCAGCTTTTTATTCATGCATTTATTTACACATGCATGAATAAATTCTTCATGCCAGAAGAATTTGCCATGATACTTGCTCTGTAGTCTAATTACTCTATGCTGCTCTAATTACATGTATTTTCACACTTTGTGTGCAATGCATGGGATTTGGGGGATTTTTGTTGTTGTCATTCCCTCTTAGAGATGCTTCCTGCAATCTCCTTCAACACTAAGAATATTTCAAAGACCACAGCAATAATATAATAATCTCTTTGAGTCCAGTGTTTGGTAATTCTGAGTCTTCATTGTTTCCTTCAGTTTATCACAAACACACTGTCTTCTCCTCTGAGGAAGAAGTGAAGAAAAATTGTGGTGTGGTGTATCCAGTGCATTACTGAATTCTAAAATATGGCCAGAAAAATACTGGCCCTCTAAATCTATCCTTTGTGTCCTCACAGCCAAATGTGAACTCTTCCTGGATTAACTAGAGATGAAGGTCAGGCTATGTGTCATTCGAAAGGTAATTTCCCCTAGATTTGCAACAGGATCACAGATGTAACCTCAGATTTCAGTGACAGAAAATATCAATTGCCTAACAAATAATACAGATCCAGAGATAGGATTGCTTGTTTGACAGTTTACAATCTACAAGGATTGATTTGCATATAAATATGTAATTTATTTTTAGATAAGTAGCAGCGTTCCTGTATATACAGACCAGGATGTGCTGCCTCTCAAATCTCTGCTTTCTTCATCCAGGACCACAAATCTAAAATCTAAGATATTAAAGGATCTGAATCAAAAACAGATTATTTTTGACACAGTGGAAGAGCTGGTATTTCCTGTGAAAATACTAGCATGGTCAATATTTTATATACTGGGAAACTGTGGTTCTTTTGTCCTGGTGGGGTTAGTGCAAAGTTGAACAAAGGAGCTCTATTTCTGCATGTTCTGACTTAAGAAAATACAATGTTAAAGAATATTAAGTTCCAACCACACAACTTTTCCTTCTCGGTGTCCAGGCAGGCACCAATACACAAGACCATCTGGAAAGAAATGTGAGAACACAGTATGTAGCTACAGGCACATGGACCAGTGCCTGGTGTAAATGTTGAACATCAGAGGTAACAGCTACTGAGTCTAAACAAATATCCTGAGATTATGTAAATAATGAATTGAGTTTTCTACACGCCATTCTTCCCAAATTCCCCTCTAGGGATAGATCCAGTTAATGTCCTTCAAACACTCTTGCCAAGCTCCCTTGGAGACAAATCAGACCAACGCTGCCACTAATGCCTGTGCTGTGAGCAGCAATCAAGTTTAATGACTTCCCATGTATATTAGTTTAACACTAATGTAGGCCCACCTCTTCAACAGAGTTACTTCTGATTTGTTTGTTCAGGTATAAGCAAGAGGAGAACCAGGGACTCACACATCTGGAATAATATTCCTAAGACCATCAACATCCTGAATTCCAGCTGCAACTGAAATAAAATTTCAAAAGCCAAGGTCATCTCTGATACCATCTCAGTGGCTGTCGACTGAAGCAATAATACAGGAAATCACAGAAGCTCAGCTCTGGGGAAAAGGCTGTCTGACTCCAATGCCTGCAAACACAAGGCTAAAGATAAGGTGACCATTAACCTTCAGAGAAGGGCAGGGAAGTCCCAGAATGTCCTGCCTGCAGGCTTTATTGCACCAAGGGGAAATAAACAGAAAAATAAAACTCAGAACTGCATACTCTTGACATTTAACTCAAATGAGTATGCAATGGTAACATAGTGTTTTCTCTGGTACCTTTCCTCTGTATAAAGGCATGAATACAGTACCTGGTTCATTCCCCAGTCAGAAAAATAAGTGAATATATTGAGTAATAATAAACTTATTCCTACTACTTGATATCTGTGAGATATTAGACCTGTGCCCCTCTGTACAGAATATATTATTCCATATTGCAGATACAGTGGGGAGAACTGAGGACGAGTAAGTAATTCAGTGACTGTTTCAGAATCCATAAACTGCAACTAACCTCAAAAGTTCCTAGTGACTGAAACTGTATTTTAGAGTCTTTCCCCATGCTTCCTTGCTCAATAAGGACAGCCAGAAAGACCCTACAAGAATAGGCACCCTAAAAATATCCAAGATAACTTTAAGTTTACTAGCCAGCCTTCAGCCATGGGAACTTACAGGAATACTGGCATCAAAATGCTTAAATTGGTTAAATTAGAAATCAGTGACTGCACAACATGATTTGGCCCTGCATGTCAAGAGTTTTAAAATCATCACATAATAAAAAATACCTCATATTGAGCCAATTTCACCAGAGTAGACACATAGCACATCAGAGTCCTTACACAGCAGCCTAACACATTACTAAGACAAGTTCTGGCAATCTTTAAATATCCCAGTGTGCTCTCAATTGTCTCTTAAATATGCTGGCGCTGTTCCCACAGTAGTGGGAAGGGAAAATATCTAATACATACCCAGAGGCAGGAAATAAGCTAATTGCAGAAGAATTTTACTTAGAACTGTTGAATAAACCACAGTTCTGTGTCACTAAGTCACATAATCACATGTTAAAATCTAAATCTCTGCTTGGTCCTTCTCAACCACAGAACCTGGCACACACTTTAAGCTATTTGCTGAGCTGATGGGTGTATCTATCACCCCAGGATCAGCAGTAGTCAAAAAAGCTGCAGTTCAGAGCCATATCAAACTTAAGTTCACTATTTTAATAATCTTTCTGCTTTATCATGGAGTTCAGGGGATACCTACAGCTTTCCTAGGGTAAACACCACTCTCAGCATCACCACTCCAGCCCCTATGGCTAACCTTTAAACAGAACATACTTGAGATCCAGTGGTATTGGCATCAGGTGTTAAGTCATCCTTGCCACTAAGTGGATCCTTCCACCCAGGTGTTGGTACAGTGAAATGCCAGCCAACCCTGCACGTCCAAACAGAAAGTGGAGCAGTTGTCACCATGCACCATGGAGCTGAAAAGTCACCTTCCCCTTCTACAGATTTTATCAACACCTACCCAAGAACACAAACTCAGCCTCTCTCATGAAACAGCTGCTTTGGATATAACACAAAGGCCAGTATAACTGATACTGCCTGGCATGGTGCTGAGTCCTCAAGGGACTCTATATATCTATATATTATATAGAGATAAGCTACTGGGAAGCTTAAAGATTAAGTCTGCTTGTTCTGCACTCTGAGAGCTCCCTTTGGTGAAGGGAATACTAAGCAAGCCCTCCTTCTATTGAGATTATATTTAATGTACATAAGACTAGATACGATTTAAAAGTCACTGAAGATTGATGAGCTAAGTTAACAAGATGGATTTGCAGTGCTTTTCTGATTATGCAAAATTGATATTGTAATATTTTCTCACCACAGATGAGAGAGATTTAATTTTTCACAAAGGCAAATGCAACCATGTAAAAATGCTAAACAATAATAAGACTTCCAGATATTTTTCTTAGCTTGTGAAAAGTTTTCTCACCATGTAGTTGCTGAATACAATGGGATGTTAGTGAAAACCATCTAAAGGAAATGCCACTGACTGTTGCAGAATTACTACTGGTCACCAGTTAAAATGGTATTAGTGATGACATGATTAATCTTTTATTTTCATCAGAATCCATTACAAAACCAGCAATTACCTTATCTCTGAAGAGTCCCATACACCATACGAATGTAACACCCATTCCACCAAAATGAAAATCTGAAATATGTTTCCTTTGCAGGAATGAGGACCCATGATTGTGCTGATGCTGAGTAATGTACAATAAAATCTAGTCACACCCTACAACCATTTTAATCCTCTTATAACTACAGAATGAAGAGGAGATGCAATGGCCATAGTTTGAGGACCAGTAGAGCAGAAGAAATGTGATCATCAGAATCAGAGCGAGTAAATTGCTTGTATTTCTTTTTTTCCTCTATCCAATCCACAAAAGCTGTGATAATATTGATACAACATCATTTCTTCAGATTCATCACAGTAATTATGGCTAGTTGGCTCATTTCTTTCCTCTTTCCTCTACTTAACATGATTTTGCATTGATATGAATTAAAAGATAATATAAAACCTTTTGCATAGCCTAGAAGCTTGACAAGTCAACTAAGGCAAGAACTGAGATAAATGGTAGTTTTTCTTTGGCTCAGATTTCTTGCTTTAAGCTCATTTATTGCAAGAACCTTAACATCTTATTCAATAAGGTATCACTTTTAATTATTGCAGAATGCACAGCTTTCAAATTTCAACTCATTAAATTCTCAGTCAGCATGTAGTCTTCAGTAGCAACATAGTGTGAATGTACAAATAGTGTTAATGTAAAAAAAAGAAGATAAGCACTAAAAAATGCTCAAAGAAGTACATTCTGGTAGTTAACAACAGGTGTATAAAC
This sequence comes from Buphagus erythrorhynchus, assembly GCA_013400855.1. Taxonomy (NCBI): domain Eukaryota; kingdom Metazoa; phylum Chordata; class Aves; order Passeriformes; family Sturnidae; genus Buphagus; species Buphagus erythrorhynchus. The sequence continues at coordinate 78,906 of VZTT01044117.1, read as the reverse complement.
ATTCTCATGTTCTTCTGTTCATTGTACTGCTCTTGAACCTTTAAGAGCCCACTAACAGGTTGCATTGTGGTTTTGAAACTTACTTTGAGGTGCTGCATGCTATGTCTCTTTCAAAGTACAAAAATCTTTTTAAAATTAAAGCTTTATACATCTGTAAATAAGGTCCTTTCTAATCTATCTACAAACAAAAAACAAAAGGTTTTGGAAAAACTTTCATTACTGTTGTACACAAGGCAATTCTGAAATGGCCTTTCCAGCCAAGTTTAGTCTGCTAATGCACAGGAGGTTTTCTATGCTTCATTCTCTGTAACATTGTGTTGACATCTCTGTCTTTCAAAATTCAGATTTAAAGAGTCAATTAAATAAATCCAGAAGTTCCCTATAACACGTTAAATAATTTGAAGGCAGACTCAAACATAACATATAGATTGAAAATGCAAGAAAATCAAGCAAACACCATTCATAAACACTCTCTGCTTCTAGCACGTTTTTGGGAAGTTATACTATGGGTCTATAGCTTAAATTTATAGAGAAACTCTAGGATCTTTTCTCAAATGTCAAGCAAACCATACAGCCTATCTCTCCTGTTTTCTTTCACTTGTCCTTTCACTTCCTCCTACTGAGATAATGAAATCATTATCATATAAAAACCAGGGAAAATTCAGGAGAGCTCAGAAATCCTGACACACTTGGAGTGACAACAGGATCAGAGAATGCATCTTCTCCAAAACTTCCCCCTCCTGTTATTACCAGTGCTTAGGAACATACAAATAGTTTCTTCAACAATGGGATAAAATTTATCCTGATATTGGAAGGAAAAGTCTTAGATCTCTGTTACCTGGCTGCAGCCATGTGAGTGACAGAACTGGGAAAGAAAGGTCAGTTTGCCAGACACCAGGATTCAGGGAGAGACAAAGGTCCCCATATTGCATGGTAGAGCTGCAGCTCAACTCTAAGTTAAACATCTTTTAAAAAAAGAAAAAAAAAGTCACCAAAAAAAATCTTGGCACTCAAAAGAGCAAAGACTGGCAAAGAACCAGCCAAATGCAGCAGCATTAACCCTCTGTGTACTGGAAAGTACCCTTCCCACTTAACCTAGTGGTCTACAAAAATGGTCTCATGAAGAGAAAGGACGCATTTGACCACAAGGTACTATAATTTGATTTCCTGCAAATTGTACCAATAATATTTAATAGACTCATATGAATGATGGCAGCCTTTTTTTATGGGCAAATATCAGTTAATTCTAAGAAATGCATGTTCAGCAGAAAGAAAAACGAGTGGGACAGCAGATGAAAAGAATGGCAGTGAAATGACAGGAAGGGCTGTGTGATTCCTTGACATGCCATTTTGCTGAGGTTAGCCCTAAAGAGGGTGTCAAAGTTGTAAGCAAAATAAGTATGCACACTGACCTCCACTTCCCCTCACAGGCTTTTAAGCAACAATTTCAAGAAGAAGTAAGATTCTCATTACTTCCTACAGTTTGAAGAGCCAAGAATAGTGCAGCCACCCCAAATTCAGCATTCCTGAGTCAGCTAAACTATGAGACAGCTTAAACAAGTGGGTATATTGGAAATAATACTTGGTGCTCTCTTCATTTTTAGTTTTTGAATCATTAAAGATCTTGCTCTCAAGCTTTGTGACTGAGCATGTATTTTGGCAGTTTTGCTGCAGTTTTGGTTACTCAGAATAATGTTCAGAGTCTTGCATGATCACCTGGCTGTGTGAGCTATGACCTGATGAGATCTTAGGAGATTTTGGGGGAGAACTGCAAGAGTCAGCAGGAGTCAGGGATGAATAGTAGTTGAAGCAATCCTTGTTAATAACATCAACGAGTGTCTGCTGCTCGCCAAGGAGGTGGTTTCAAGTTCTAACCTGTAGCACTCCTTCCCATTACACATACAAGCTGTCAGCTGAAGATACGGAGAGAAATCTGTTTATGTTTAAACTACACAATGGATTGAACTTAGACAGAAGAACTGGCATAGAAACTGATCTGAGGGAATGATGAGAACTGCATTTCCACTAAACCCAGTGTCAAGTACCAAAATCTCATGCAATGTCTTTGAATTCATTTAGAAGAAAATGATGAAATACAAATGGCATCCGTGCTTGTGGCATTGGCACTCCTTTTAAACTTTAAGAGGATGTATATGTATCTGTGCATGCATGACTCAACATGATGCTGGTGGCAGCCCAATAAAACCAAGCCACCGATTCTTCAGTTTGGGCCACGTCCAGAGCTCATTAAAATCAATGACAGCCTTTCCACTAAATTCAGCTCTTCAGATCACAGCAATCAGCTTGCAGTCTGATGTACCACAGAGACTGCAGTCACACTGCTTTGTCCCCTGTTTGACTTACAGCACAGCTTGATGTTTATGTAACATAACTAAAGATATTGAGACCAACCACACCACGCACACTATCCACAGTACAAACATAAGGATTATGGAAAATCCTCAGCAGGAAAAAAAAATCAGCTCCCCAGTTTAATATACCATGTGTACTTTCTTTTCACTTATATATAGAGAGGCTTCATATAAATCAATAAATACCTCTGAATGAATGTCTAACACACTTCAACAGTATCAAATACAGGAAGCATTCCAGTCAAAGCTGTAGTGCATTTTAGCAGATATTAAGCAGGAACAACTAAAAATGTGTTTGTATTATATGTATCAGACTCACACACGCACAAAGTACTGTTCTCTGAGTACTCATTTTCACAGCTATTCAAAGTTGAGTAACATCTTAGCCCTTTTCTTCATGCTTATGCAAGAATCCAATATTTGCACTTGCAGCTACTGCTTTCTTGTGAAATAGTCTAAGTATCCACTGATCTCTAAATAAATTTATTTAGAAATTAAATAAATAGGATTGTATTGAGCAAGTCTTTAGACCAAGTACAACTTCTTGTTTCTTCTCTGGCTGCCATACATCTTCTTCCAGGGACAGAAAACTTAGCTGTGCCTTTGCCTGAAGTAAATTTCCCTGACTGGCAAATTAGGAATCATTACAAGTGGAAAAAAAAATTAACTTTGTAACTTTGAAAGAGAAATCAGTGCCAGTAAATCTTCTTAAGTGATAAAATTTCACTTTTGATGGTTGTCTGCACTTAATTGTTCCCAGAAAAACTAAAAATAAATCTAAAAGGGGATCTACTTCCCAAATGTCTGAATGCAGCCAAACACCCTGTACTGTAGGTTCCAAAGGACAAAGAGTTTCAAATCATTAAATATGCATTAGGCATGTCTCCATGTCTGTGGTCACAGGAATCTGTGACATTTCATTCTCTGAAAACTTCCATCAAATCTTTGACAGAATCATAAGCAAACAGCTTATGTGGAAAAGCATTCCAACTCACAGTGATCTGAAAAAAATGAGGGATTTACTTTTTGTTCATATAACATCCAAGTAATTTGAGTTTGAATATTAGAAAAAGCATTTATATACATAAATAAATGCCCTAAATATCTAAATATATTCTAAACTTAAGTCAAGTCCAAGGTAAGAAGTGCTTTGCACTTTCTTATACTATAGTATAAGGGTATACTATTCTTATACTATAGTATAGAGAACCGAGTCAACTTTTAATTTTGAAGATATGAACCAAAATTCTACATTGGATTGGACAGTTCTGGAATCCTTGCAAACCTCACACTGCCTGTGTGATAGGGCTGCATTTCCTGGACTCTCTATTAGCTCAGCCTGGAGAAGTGTAGCTGTGTCAATTTTGATAAGTCATCTACTGACATCCTTTGGAAACAGATGAGCAATTTCACAAAGTCAATGTAAATTTTCTGGTACAATATTCTTCAGGAATTGGCCTGAAGCACTAACAACGTACTGGTCCATGTATTATAGAGCCAGAGATCCAAACTATAAACAACCAATTGAGCAAACAGTGCAAAAATTTATTCCATGCCTATGAAATTGCTGGATTAAGCTTTCATTGTATTTGTTGTATAACAGCAAGAGAAATATATATTTGCATTTCCTATATTACAATAGATCTGCAAAGGTATTGGAGTCCTAATTATTATCTATTATATTGTGTGAGAGAAAAAGAAATAGAAAACTCACATTCATGAAGCTGTTAATAAAAGATAAGGCCACCAAGCTTGCCTTTCTGTTTTAAAGGTTTCAAACAGTACATTTCAAGTTACCTGGAACTGCTTTCAGTTTCTGTCAAATACCAGAAAGACAGCACGAAGTATAAAAGATCCACAGTGACTGTAATCCCAAGTGGATCAGAATGTGTGTACTAGGCTAACTCTTAATTTCTCCAGTCTGCTACACCAGGTCTGAAATGAGTAAGACCCCATCCAAATATGCATCAGACAAGCTCTGCTCAGTACACAGATCTAGGCAGAGAAGTCCACTCAGAGAGCTCTCCATAGGATGTGGTGCAAGGACACAGCACAAGGGCTGGAAGGGAAAAGGGTCACTTTGCATGGCATTTTCAAAAGAGGAGTTGAACTAGAAAATGGAAAATGGAGTTGGTTTGCTGGGGTTCTTGGATATTTTGTGCTCGTACTCTGTCTGCAGCTTGTCTCCTGGATGAAAGCACTTGCCCTTGCATAAGCCACTCTGACTTGTACAAGCATAGTTATCATAGAAAAGTCAGCAAAGTTGTGATGAGATTAAGGCTTTATTCCTGCATATAGTTGTTTGTTAAGATCAAGCAATTAAGTGTATTGGCACAATAATAATGAAAGAAATTACACAATGTCTTTTCATTCTACAGCAGTTTATGGATCTGACCCCTTAGAAGACCCTGCTACTACTCTCATGTCACTCCTGCACAGGAGCTCTGAGGTCACATGGATTCTCCCAGTCCCCCACACCAGCGTTAAGACCTCACACCTGGGAGACAGACACCAATTCCAGCGATTCTACTAAAGACGCCAGAGACAAAATAAAGCCCAGTTCATATTAACAACCAGCTAACTAACTCCAGCTACCTAACATAGGTTAAAAACCTGATTTGGAGCATAAAACGTAGAGGTCCGACACTGACAGACTGCAAATCTGCAAGCTCGGGATGAGGATGCCCACGCAGCCCGCCGACCTCTGCGCTCGCAGCCGTACGGAGCCGAGAATGCAGCGCTGGAACAAAGGGTGCCTGACGGCGAGCTCAGCCGCTCGCCCCGGAACAGCGGCCGGGGTTACCCCAGCCCTGCCGCCAGCCCGGGGCTCCGCGTGTGCAGCGCCCGCCGGAGCTGCCCCGGCACAGCGGCTGCTGAGGGGCCGGCCGGGCTGGAGCCTTTCCCGTGCCGGGAGCTGGGGCCGTGCCCGTCCCGGTGACCGCCCTGCCCGGCCCCGANCACCGGGCATGGGCCCCACCTCCCGCACACCGCAAGAGCACCGCCGGTGAGCAGCACCGCCGGGACACGCTGCCTCCGCCCGAAGCCTGCTCGTGGCCTGGGAAAGCGCCTTACACAAAACGGAGGCGTTTGACACTGAAGGAATTTTGGCTCTTTCTCAAGCCTTGTGGTATGGGAAGTCCCTGCTACCTCCAAGGCTTCCTACTGGTTTGTTGTCCATGGAATCATACAGACTCCAGCCTGAGAAACCTGTAACAACTCAGCTGTGATGGCACAACCATGGCGTGACCATAGAATCACAGAATATGTTGAGTTGGAAGGCACCCATCAAGATCATGGGGTCCAACTCCTGGCCCTGCACAAGACACCCAAAAAATCACATCATGTGCCTGAGAGCATTATCCAAACACTGCCTGAGCTCAGACAGGCTTGGTGCTGTAACCACTTCCTCGGAGAGCCTGTTCCAGTGCCTAACAACTCTCTGCGTGAAAAACCTTTTCCTGATATCTAACCTAAACCTTCCCTGACTCAACTTCATGTGATGGTAGTGTCAGTTTTTGGGGCTCGGCTCCTGAGACGCAATGTCTCAGGAAAACATTCAGCTTGACCTAAGTCAGCACTCAGCACTTTACCTGGAGGGCCCAAGACACAGTACAAGGCATCTTCTCAGCAAAATGATTCAGGTAACATTGAATGACTTTGAGGGTTTGAAAGAATTTCCAATTGAGGGCATTGTATAACTAGAACAGATGGAAATGCATCAGGCTGGGAAATCAATGGAGTGCTTCCTTAGCCTGCTGAAAACTGGATTCTACTGGATCACTGTGTAGTGTCTTAGTTTGTGTTAAATCAAGTTCAGTGACTGAACTGATTTCAGTTAAATAAATTGAAATGAGAATCCATCCATTTTGTTACATTTCTGCAACTAAAATGCTGCAAGATTACACCTGGGAAAATGCACAGTTTATTGTTAAATCCCATCTTTTAACCTGTGATGCTATTAATGTTGACGTTGGAAACGTCAATTCCCATTGAAACAGACTGACCTGCTCTGTTGCAGAACTGGCACTGCATCACATTGGCAGAGAAGTCACAGGCCCTCCTTCAGGGATGCAATGACATGAGTGAAGACAGCTCATATGTTCCAAAATGCAAAGTGAATGTCTCCAGTGTAAGTAAAAATAGGTCCTTGTGAACAACATGTGTACATGCCATGAACAGCATTTCCATATCCAACACTAATGGAGCAGAGATAACATTTCCTAACCCCTCTAACAGTGCTACTGGTTTGACCTGATCTGGGAATGCATCAATTTTCCTTCCCATCATCCAGTTACTTCTGATATATAAAATCCTTCTGGCTCATTAGACCTGGAAGGAAATCGAAGTTGTTATTTTCAGGAAGTCGGGGACTTAATTTACTCTTTCAGTGTCAATGAGGGATACTAAGGGATCCTAGGGCATCCTAGGGATACAAAGACTCTTACATTGCAAGAATCACATGTGGATTTATGTTTTCTTTTTTCCTCGCCTCTTCCAGAAGTATCTGCAGCTTATACAGGTTGGTTTTGACATCTGCTGCCTTTCAAAAAAAGGAGCCAATACTGAGAATTCACACCTAGATTTTCATCTGTAGTTAAAATATACCTCTAAAATTTCCTAGTGTAGTTGCTGTACATACTGACCAAGCAAGCTTTCTTGTCACAGTGACTGTCAGTCCTGTTCAACATGATTGAACTGAAGCCTATAGTCCTGGAAGGGGGAAAGATAAAGCCAGTGAGGGAAAGATTTTAGCTGCAAGCTCACAACAGGATATTTCTGAGGAAAGCAATTCCCCAGCACAAACAGTCTGCCTTTCCAATACCCCTCTCTGACACATTTTCTAAAACTTGGTAAAAATTCCCATCTGGAGCTGTTTTATGCTGCAGATGTTTACACATTTATCTCCAGGAATGACAGAATCTTGATAGTCTTCAGCATAGTGTCTTCTTCACATTCCACAGTCCTTTCTCCTTGCACATTACTGGATGGAGAGCATAGCTAGAAAGTCAGAAGATGTAACTCAAAAAAGAAACAGAAATGTGATGGAGATGGAAATAAAAACTAATAAAAAAAAGCAAGTCAGCAAAAAGATGGTCTGTGCTTTTGATCTGACGACTAGACATAATTCCGGGCATTCTTAGCTCAGGCACCTGTTCTGCACCTGGAACAGACCCATTCCATATAAGAAGGCCACTGGACCACAAGGCAAAAATTGTCTCTCTCTGGCTACATGGTATCACAAGCATTTTGTAATGTAATCCTACAACATGTTCCTGAAGTCTCAAATTCTCAAATAGGAGCTACAAATCAGACTTCAGTCTGGGCAGCAAAGATCTAACTTGCCAGTGGTTGTATTCATCACCAGTTTTCAGTAACTTAAAGGACTAAGAAACTTCCTCTCTACTTTGGAAGCCCTGGGCCCTTGCAGGTCACATAAAACAGGCAATAGTTCCCAGTGACCAGCAGTTCTGGGAAACACAAGCAATACAAATGAAGCATTAGTATCTATGCAAACTTGCAGCTTTAGTTTAAATTTACATGGTCAATCAGGTAAGTCAGAGAAAGGAATTCCTGTGAAGGGCTTCCAAAGGAACAATGAGAGAACATGAGGCACAAAACCAGCTTGGAAACAATAGTATCAAGGGGAACCCAGGCAAAGCTCACTGTGTTCAGAATAATTAAATTTGCTCTAAAAGATGCATTAAATCTACCAGACAAGATACAAAGTAGAAATACTGCAGTAAGAAGAATGATGAGGTGTAGCAGAGCTAATTTTGCTTCATATCTAACAGGTCTATGCTGCTTATTAAAAAAATACAATAGGAGTATTTTAAAACTGTTTGAACTATCCTGAAGTTGTCTGAGTTCCAGTGTTTTCTTCACTTAATAAGAAGAGAGCATTATACTAGAACACTGTGCTGACGGCTATCAAACCATCTCATAGATGTAAACAGAATAGTATCAAGGAGAAAGCTATCGTTGTCTATAGAATGGAGAGGGAAACCTGTGTAGGAGCAGAGCTAATGCCAGTGGTATTTAACTAGAGCTGGGGCCAACTCCTCTCTGACTAGAACCTCAGTTCTGTTTAAAGAAATTGCCAAGTGGGCTTGTTAGAGGGACATGTATAACAAAAGGTTCATGAATTTAGGTATTTCCAACCGATGTATTTTAGTTTTATTCATACCCTTTTATCTCTAAATAGCTGTTGTTATTTTTTTGGTTAAGATGCATTCTAAGGCATATGAATATTTTTTATAAAGAGATGAAAAGTTGGGCCACTGTAACTTCCAGTACCAGCGCACGCGTAACAAATTACTTGAGATTCTATCAATCTTGGCAATGTTTCCTGGCCCTTCTTAATCTAAGAATGAACTGTTCTTGAATCGTTTCTCTTGGATACTAGGCATAAACAAAGCTTCTTTTCCCTGCCTTAGTGTCTGGTTCAAGGTCAATTTCAGGGTTGGGGTTGTTTTGGAGTCTTGGGATTTTTTCCTCACTGTTGAAAAAAAAAGTAAAATATTCAAATTTCTTTTTTTTTTCTCAATGTATTCCTCTACAACGTAGTATCAACACAATGAAATGCAACAGTGCCATATCTACACTGAGCAGAATTAACTAGGTAATACAGCTCCCAGTTTGAATAATTCTGAAGTTTCTGAGATTTCTCTAGTATCCGAAATAGCATCAAAATGCAGAGCTACTTTACTAACAAGTACAAGTATCAGTTATCAGATCAAGGAAACAAAGAGTTTTTCAAGTTACACAGCAGGTGGAAGCAAAAGTCAGTGTATACCATGACAGGAGAGATCTAAGTTCAAGTGCTGATCAGTAAAACAAGAAGCTTCCCAAAGGAGACAGCAGGTGGAACCAAACACCCTCCCTTGCAAGAGCCAACATGTCTAAACACTTTAGTATTCAAAGCCCTTGCGTGTATCCCAAAAGGCAAAACTTCATCCACATCTGCAGTGACACACAGAGTTAAAAGATTTCCTAACACTGAGAATTAGAAAGTAAACAAAATGCACTTCTTTCCGTTTTCTATAACTACATGTCCTAGTGCTAGGTTCAGAAAAAGCTCATGCTTGCCCTGAAGCAGTGATATGAACCATCTGCCAAGCTATGATTCTATGATCAAAGCTGGTACACTGCATTTCTTCTCTACATGTACCCTGATGTACTGACTTGTGTAGAGGGAATGACAACACTCTGGCAGGGCACTGGTTTGTGTTCTTTCTGAAGGACACAGTTTGCAGAGGCAACTACTCAGACCCAAAACATCACTTCTGCTTTCTCATACTTGATACCAAGGAGCAGATGTCACCAGTCGTATTCTACCTGTATTTGGGGCTCCATTTGCTCCACCATATGAACACCATACCAAGTAGATACATCCACGTTAGTATTTCCTTCATCTTAAGTTTTAATTCACCAAAGCCTCCACCGAGAAGAAACATGAATACAGAACTCCATGACAGGACAATTTTCTTTTTCATTTTATATTAGTACATTGTGATTGTTGCTTCTGAAGTTTTGTGGGGCCTGGAGGTAATATCTGAATGAGAAAACCCCAGAAGTTTGGTAATTTTTTCCCTTTTCTTCTATGTTACGTCTGACAACATTTCTAGAGTACTGAGAAAAGTCACTGCCTTGCCAAGAAAGCGAAGATGTGCACTAGCACAGGTGGGCTGAGTGTAGAAAATCACAGAACGGGTCAGGTTGGAAGGGACCACAGTAGGTTGGTTATCTGTCCAACCTCCCTGCTCAGGCAGGGTCAGCCCAGAGGCACAGCATTGAATCCAGATGGTTCTTGAATCTCTCCAGTGAGGGACACTCCATGAACTCTCAGGACAACCAGTTCCATAGTGTAGTAAACTTTAAAGTTTACTTCTTTACTGCACAGTAAAGAAGTTCTTCCCCATGTTCAGGTGAAACTTCCCGTGCATCAGTTTCTGCCCGTTGCCTCTTGTTTCAGTGTTTAGCAACACGGAGCTGAGCCTGGCTCCATCCAGCAGGGCCCAGTTGGTTCGCATCGCGGCAGCCCTGACACGGGCCTAACGCCATGCTGAGGTTATTTTTTCCGGGATTTCTGTGGAACCGTTTGCCACGGAGCCGCCGCAGAGGCCTGGCCTGACCCGACCCGCGGCGGCCTGGCCGGAGAGCGGCACCGGAGAGCGGCACCGGGGAGCGGCACCNCCCGCCGCGCCCGCCACCGCCCCTTCCTGCCCGGCCCCTCGACCCGCCCCACCGGGCCGGCTGTTCTCCGCGCCGCCGCTGCCAGACCCTGAGCCGCCGCACAGTGCAGCGCCATGGCCCGCGAGGAGGTGGCGGTGGCCGGCGAGGAGGCGGTGGCGGGCGAGGGCGGCGGGCTGCTGCTGGAGATCGTGGGCTCCCCGCTCAACCTGAGCCTGCTGGGCCTCTGCCTCTTCCTGCTCTACCAGATCCTGCGGGGCGAGCGGCCCGCGGCACCCGCGGCCGAGGCGGACCCGCCGCCGCTGCCCAAAATGAAGCGCCGCGACTTCACGCTGGAGCAGCTGCGGCCCTTCAACGGCGTGAGCGACCCGCGCATCCTCATGGCCGTCAACGGCAAAGTGTTCGACGTGACCCGCGCCAAGAAGTTCTACGGGCCCGGTGAGGGCGGGGGCTGCGGGCCGGGCCGGGCGCTGTGCCCAGGGCCACCGGCCGGGGGGAGCGCGGGTCGGGTCGGGTCGGGGCCGGTGCTGGCCGGGAGCGCCTTCCCTCAGCGGGGATCAGCGCTCCTGCCTGACCCCATCCCGGCCCTGGTCCCGATGCGGAGGTTTGGAAAGAGCTCGGCTTGCCTGCAGCCGGGAAGGCTGCGCGCCCCTGCAGCTGCGGGGGAGCTGCGTGCCGGTGAGCCGGCGGGCAGGGGCACTGCTGCCGCCCGGGCTCCAGACCGGGCCTCGGTGCTGTGGAAACTCCGGCTTTGCCAGTTCACGTTGTTTCATTATTCTCGGTGTTTTCCCATGGCAGGCTATACGCACCTTAAGGGGTTGGGCAGCTTTGTCGGCCTGGGTTGCCTTTGCCTGATGGCAGGCAGCAAAAGGGAAGTATTCCCTCAGTATTGATATTCCATTCCCAACTTTTAGTGGGTATCACTCTATTGCATAATATTTATACTAAGTACTCGACAATTTAGATTAAACCAGCTTTCTACCAAGGAGCATAGTTCAAACGTGCAAAGATTGAATAACTTATGCTCTAGAGCAGCCAGTGGTGAGGTGGGTGGGACTATGTGCACCCAGGTGAAAGAGTTTATCACCTCCACGAGGGCAGAGGGTTTTATTTTTATCAGAGACTGTCTGATAAAACGGCTCACTGAGGCTTGCTGATTTGTACCAGGATCTGCCTTCAGTAACCACTCTTGAGCTCTCCAGACAGCCTGGCAGCTGCAGTAGTAAGCTGCCAGTGCTACTTAGAGATGAGGAGAAAAAAGCAGGAGACTTTTGGGCCAAACATAGACAAGACTGCCACTGAATGATGCCAGGCTGTAACTTTGCATTCTGCAGCAGTCAGGATGATATGTACAGCAAGTTAGATGTGCACTTTTGTATTTGTGCAAACTAAAACGCACTTAACATAAGGTCCAAGCTTTAGATCCTGCCTTCCTTGATGATAGTAAAAGCTGCCTGTTGCATCTGATTTGGTAATTGCTGAAGGGTTCTCCACAATGTCTGGCTAGTTTGATTTTCATTTTAATGGAAAAGTAAGATTCTTTTGATTAATTTAGGAAAAAGCACACTCTGGAAGTTGGCATGTGCTCTGCAATAACCAGAGTTCACATCTAACTTCTTTAAGCTCCTTTTGGAAGAACTTTGAATGTCTAGTTCAACATACAGTATCTCAATTTTTGGCTTGTCATGCAAGCAAGTTAATCATTAATGAAGTTTAGCAAGAGTTTATCTTGATGTCTCTGATCTGCTGTGAGTTGCATGTTTTGATCATTTGTGTTCATCTTGCATTTAGTTTTAATAGATGTTTCCTCCAACTTGATAATTTCTGGTAGCTCCACCGTATTTTCTGTCAAACCATCCTTTCATCTCAAGTCAGGAGTATCTGTTAGTAAACTTTTATTTCACCCCAGACATAGAAATCCTTCCTGTATTCCTTATTCTAAGGGTGTACTTCCCAATCTGTATGCTTATCCTTACCCTGTTTCTATATGCTATGCACTGTTGTGTGGTTCATTGTCCTGATGTTTCAGCAAATCTCAGTATCTTTCTCCGTGATTTTGTTTCTTGTCCTCTTTCTCTGTTTTCTCTTATTACCAATTAGAATAAAACTTTAAAGTATTTCAGAAGCTTGAGGCACCTGATACATGGCTCAGGGCAGAAACTCATCATCTGTTTTAGTTTGGGGACTCTGATCCACGAAGATAACGTAGCATCCATTAGCTCTGCAATAATGCTGCTTCTGTTTTCATTTTAAAGAGGGCCCATATGGGATTTTTGCTGGAAGAGATGCATCCCGAGGTCTTGCCACTTTCTGCCTGGATAAGGAGGCACTGAGGGATACGTATGATGACCTCTCTGACCTCAACGCTACACAGCAAGAGACCTTGAGGGACTGGGAGTCACAATTCACTTGTAAGCAATTTTAAACCTATTTACAAAGAAGTAGTTAACTGATAATAGGGGAAGCAATAGTTAAAAGGCTGTAACCATCTGGAAGCATCATATAAATGATGGAAATTGCATACACAGATAACTAGTGTAGTGGAAATAAAATGTGTTTTCTTTTTAAATCTAGTGTTCAAAGATTTACTATAACCAGCTACAATGGAGTTTTCTCCACATGATGTCATTAGAAATCTCAGTCCTGACCTGATGTGCCCCTACTATTTTGGCCCTCCTCCTGTTTTAATTAAGACTGTTAATCATGCCACACTGAATGGCTGTTTTATTATGCTGACAAGCTTAATAAAACAGTCTGGTCGCAGAAACCAGAACTATGCTATCAAGTATCTGACTTGAACAAGTGTTAAAATATACCTTTACAAGGGTTGAGCATCAGGACTAACAGTGAAGTCCACTCGTTTTATTACTGTGTTCCTATTAAATATGGCAAATAATTGCTTTAGATTGTTATAACAACATTGCTAGTCTGAAATACCTGTAATCAGGGGCTTCTTTTGCTTTGTTGAAGTTGACAGATAGGCAACAGAGCATAGCTCTCAGTCCTTACATGTACATGATCTTGGCATTTCTACATGCTCAAAAGGAGATATAAAATAAATCAGAGGCTTAATCACATAATCGGATAACAGATCCATCTTTATCTTTGGGAGAAAGGATCTCCCTTCTGTCCTATTGAATATTTTTAATACACATTACAAAAAATAAAACCTCTTCCAAGTTGTATGTATGTGTGCACATATGTATGTGCCTGTTTAATAGCTGTAAATAGTCTAACAATGCCTTTGGTTGAAAAACCAGCTTTGACATTGGCAAGAGAAATAATCTAATCCAGGATTCTGTTTCTTTGGCTGGGTGAGTCTCTCAGTTTGTGTTTATTCATCTTTTGGTTTAGGCAATAAAATGAGAGTTACATTCACTTCACAGGATTCTTACGACAACAGTAATAGTAGTTCAGGTAGTAGTTGATTTAGCTTTTCTTCTTTCCCCCAGTGTTTGGAACAAGTTGCTCAGAGCTGTTTTATTAAAATATAGCCATCCTATTCATTCAAAAAACAGTTGGAGGAGTTTAAAAAGATCTCTCTTCAGGGCAGAAAAATTACTTGGATTTTTTTTTTCCCCAGGTAAGTATCATCATGTTGGTAAGCTGCTGAAGGAGGGGGAGGAACCCACTGTGTACTCTGATGAAGACGAAAAAGATGCCCAGGATGCAAAGAAAGAGTAGATACTGCAGTGAAGAACAATCTATTTTTGAACCATAAAGGATCATTTGTAACATTCCACTTCTGTTTCACAAGGTGCAGCAGCAGCAAGTTTTACAAAAGGTCCAGAGGTACAGTGAATGGTTTCTTTTCAAAGATTTCCTTTATAAATACAGTGGAAAGCCTCTGAAGGTCTATGATCTGTCTTCCTTTAAACCCACATAATAAGAAATAAGCATGACAAATGTCTTGTGCAAAAGTAAACTGCAATTTTGGCAATAAAGGACTATTTTTCTGCTATCACCTTTTAGTGCAAAGTAGGTAGAAATCAAGTTTTTCATTACCAACCTAGCACTGTGGATACAAGCACATGAATAACTTCACATATGCAACACAAACACCACTAAATCTTCCTTTGTGTTAGCTTCTGCAGGATCTGTCCCCTGGGTTGTAATTCCTTTAGAAAAGGGACTGTATTTTGTTTGTCCACAAAGCATCATACTCATTTGTTGTGCAATGTAAGCCATTATTATGTAAGATAATTTGGCTTTCAAAACATTGCATTAGCTACTTAAAGATGAAACACTAACTGCTTTTAAAAAAGATCAAGAATTTTTGAGATATTAAATCACTTTTAAATATTTAATAAAGACTGGTGAATCCTTGAGGTATTCAATATGCATAATTCTGCATAGGCTAATATTTTCTGTTCACTTTTAAAGCACATCTATAGTGTTACAAAAGGTTAGACAAGTGGAACTAGGCATCCCTAAAGGTACACCATGGAGTGTGACTTGACTTTTTTTCGTTCTATTTTCTTTTTAGTACAAAGCACTCCTGTGAATGTTAATGGAATTGTATTAACCATGAAGATCAGCTGCTCTTTATTCCTAGGCCTAAAAAACAATAAATTGCTGGTATGGTATGATAAGCAAGTGCTCTTGTACATGCACCTTTACCTAGCAGTAAAACATTATGTAATTACATAAGTCAAGGTAACTTACATAAGTTTCCTGTACAAAATAAAACAGCGTAAGCTGTTTTTGCATGGAGGCCTTTGTTGGTTTGGAATGTTGCCATTAAAAGAAATGGCACAATCTCATCCATAACAGCAATGCTATACCTGTGGACCTGACCTTTGAGTTGCTTTTTACTTATTTGCTCTCTTGGCTTACCTCAATGCTTAATTACTAGGTTTTTTCTGCCTCCTACCAGAGAGGGCTGGGTAAATGGATATGACCAAGGAAAAATGTAAATGTTCATCATCCAAAATACTTCTGTAAAACTTCCTTATAAATTCCAAGATAACTAATGGGTTGCTGATCACTTGTGAACTTTTTTCTTGTCCAGGTGATTCTGCTAGTGCAGAATATCCAGAATGCCTGTCTGGTGTAGTTCCCTCTATTTCATTTCCCTGGCTCAGCTGTCTGGTTGTTTCAATTTGGCAATATGACCAAAATGATGAACTGAGTCCTGAGTGGGAAGGTGTAAACTAGGCAAGTGTTCAGAAGTAGAGTGTGTTGCACAGCAGCTTTCATAAACAAGTTCACACAACATGTTGAAGTGCCTGAGACCACCTGTGGTGAGAACAACTGACTCTCTCTCAGTCCCAACACTGTCCTGGGATTTTCTTTTGGTTGCACTGGGCCTTCTGATGAGGAGCGAGGCTGTTTGAGCCAGAGAGCTTGTGTAAAGTGGTACTGTATGAACTACCTGACGAAGGTCTAGAGACACATGTAGACTTTGTGATGACCTTGTGTTGCTATTTTATTTTTAGAGACATTTGTACTCTTTGCAAACTACTACTAATGGTTTACCTCAAATTGGAAATGTGCTTTTATTTGTTTAAGGCAGAAAATAAAATACTCTTGCATAATGGTGGCGTTTGTTTTTATTTACTGCAACTAAATGTTATATTTAATACTCCCCTAATGTTTCAAGATTTATATTGTCTTTCTCCAATGTGTCACATTATCCAGTGCATAGACTGAGTAAAGTATGTTCCAGTGGAATGCTTGTAAATGTAGTTCACTAGCAAAACTTCAACAGAATATTAAATAGAGAACATGCTCTATTGCAAAAACAGTGTTAGGCAGAAAAAAAGCCCCAGTAATTGTTAATAGTGAGCAAAAGCTGGAGCTTTGGAAGTCTGCAACTTACCCTTCAGTGGGCCCAATCACCTGACTCTTAAGTTACTCTGTAACATCTCCCAAGGAACTGAACACTATTTTAAGTATTAATCTGTACATCAGAACGTTATGCATCACAAAGAAAAAAAGTAACAAAAATGATGCAGAAGACAGGCGGTAACACAAGACAAGGGTCATTGTTAATACTTCCTGGGGAGGAGGTATGACACTTTGGTAAGACTGTTACTTTTTCAGGGAAAACAGAATTTCTTGTGAAAGGAGATGATGTGTGTCACAAAAGCTGCTCATAAAGCAGCAGGCATAGGTTTTACTTCTTTCCAAAGTGCTGAAGAAAATGGATGGGTTTTAGCTTCTTTTTCAGTCTGTTCATTAGAACTTGTACCCTTCCTTCAACAGTGACTGGCAGCAATGACTATGCAAAAAGAACCATGCCAGGCAGCTTATCAGGCTGTACATTAACCAGGTAGGACATGATGACCAATTAAACACACAGAATGTCACTGATCTCCCTCACCTGATGTATCCAACACTTGTCACAAAAATCTACTTTAGAACAAATCAAAACGATTGAGTCGTATCTTTTTTGGAGCCAGGAAAACTCATACTGTTAGCTGCTTTGTAAAATTCAGATATTCTCTCACCTGGACTTCACCTGCCCTTAATCACTTTTATTAGCTCTTACTTTCTGTTGTTTCAGTTAAACAAAAAGAAGTTCAGTATTGAATGCTTCTGTTGAAAGTTACATAAGGGGTTTTATGAAAGGTGAGGCATTTCTATGCATTGTCTGGAATCCCTGGCTTAAGAAGAAAGGGCTTTATATTGTAATTGCTGTATTGTATTTCAAGCAGATGGACTGATTTAATAATGGGCCTTGTGTATTTCTGCTTTAAAACCAGCCTGTAGGATTTTGACTTTAGCATTCAGTACAAGGTACAACCCACAGGTCACATATTTTCAGTAACAAAGCATTGTTCAGCCAACTTCTCTTCATACCAGCTCTATGAGGAGGCATTTTCACTAGTTCTGTACAAAAAATTAGATTTGATGGCAAGATCTGCAGTCTCAGGACCCAAATTCATACATGTCAAAGTAAACAGTGTTGCCATATAAAGCACCCAGCCTCTTGAAACATCAGCTGGGCACAATAGCACACACCAGGTTCAAATGAAAGGTGTGAAATTATGCCAGAAATGTTCCACATTTCCATTGCTGAACTATATAAATGCTGCTTTTAACGCATCTTTTCATCTAATAAATGTTTTAATTGCCAGTTACAATTACATTCTGTAACTTTTATACATGGGATGTGACATATTTATAACAACTGAAATCCAATCTACAAAGCCATGCATTTTAAAAGTTTTAAAGCAAGCTGTTACATGTATCTTTAAAGATTAGCCTTCAGGATAATAAAATTATATTAAGCAGTCCAGTGTATGAAAAGGTGGGCCTCAGATGTGCTGACAGGAAAAAGGAATTCTTCCTGTGAGCGTGGTGAGGCTGTGGCAGAGGCTGCCAGAAGGAACTGGATGCCCCATCCCTGGAAGTGTTCAAGACCAGGCTGGACACTGCTTGGAGCAGGTGGAAGGTCCTTGGCATGGAGGTTGGAACAAGATGGTTTTTAAGGTCCCAATCCAAACCATTCTATGATTTTGTGAAAAGTAAAATTATTATTTAAACACTTGAAATCAGGTTCTAAATAATGTCAAATAGGAAATGCAGAAATTCGCTTTCAGTATGAAGAGTACAATGATGTCTCACATTTTAAAGTGCATGCATATTTTATTAACTAACAATGTTTTACATGGAATGAGAACTTGGGAGATAAATCAAATCCTCTATCAAATTACAGTCAATACAGTGAATGCATGAAGCAATTACAGAAACGGAGTATTTATTTGTTATTGGTTATTGTGATAGCATGATAAAACCCTGGAAATTTACACTGAAGGAAATAATCTTTAGTTCCTTCTCCCCCAGATTAACAAAAAGAAATACTTCCTCACCTGTCACCAAAAGGCCAGTGTCATGGGAAATAGGGACTCATGGACACAAAACTGTCTATAGATTGCAGAGGGGGAAGTTTTGTTATCTTTAATCTGCAAATATTGCATAGAGAAAAAACACCCTTGGTATGTCACATCAGTGCAACTGAAAACATTTTACATGGTCAACAAATACAATAGTCCATCTTCATTATAACTGTATAAAATACCAAAAAAGAGACTTAAGAGGGGCATAAATGTTCTCCAAAATAGTCAGAAAATATTTCTGTCAAGAAAATAACATCTTTTTAGATAAAAATCTATTACTTTTAGATAAAAGTAATAGATTAACAGTACTTTGAGTAGCAACCATTTGTCATCATGACCCTGAAAAGGCACTCAACATTTGAACATATGAACACAAAGACTAATAAAACCTGGCTTAGAAGCCTGTAGGAATCACCAGTATTGAAGACTGAGGGAAAACCTATCTACCACAAACAATTACAATTATTCTTTTTTATTATTATTTATTAGAGCAGAAGTTACAAACACAGGTAAGATCTTATGTAATGAAGGCAACATTTTCACATTAACTTCATCTACTGACATATAATAAATAAAGCATAATAAAATGAAAGCTGCAATAATCAGTGTATTGAACTTCAAACTCTGTATCTTGCTAAGGGACTTTGTCCAAAAGCAATTGTGGCTGTCTTCTAGATATAGCCAGACGAAATAAATATGGATATAACTCAAGCTCCTAGACTGCATTTTCACATTTTTATCTACATGCAGCACAACTCTGACAACATTTCACAATTCCTCTGGAAAGCATTTTTAAGCAAACTCATACTAAACAGCTACCTCACTATATGTGCCTTCAAAATCTTTACCACTGTCAACCTGCATTTACATGGGGACTGTCAGCAGGCTGACATGCACTGCCCTTTCATCATCTAACACTCAGAGCTTTGCTTAGACAACCATTCAGATGCCTGGAAGCACTACATTGAGCGTAAGTTCAGTGAAGTCCTTCCTCCCAAAGGCCAGCAAGTTTTCAGAAACACCTCTAGAATTGTGAATAGAAAACAAGGATTCTTCTAGTGAGGGTTTTACAGAAGATGGGACTTTTTTCACAGTTCAAAATCTATTACTTCTCAAAATTGAGTATAAATGTCCTCCACACCTTCCAGTCCCATCATTATAACAATCTGATAGAGGAGACACTTCATATGCTTGCTCTAGGATTGGCAATTAGGTTTTTTTTCCCATGACTCATTATTGGTAAATACTGTAATTTACATGATTCCCTGCATTCAGTCAAAGTGTAGTGCTCCAAGATCTCAGTCTGTGTCCTTTCAAGTTCTTTAGCCACTAGTCCATTAAATGTTCTGGCTCTGGAGAAAGTTTTGGTCCTGTTATCCAAAAAAAGATTCTGCTTTTGTGGCTCACTACACCAGTTAAATATTCTAACCAAAGGAATTACCTAAGCAAAAAAAAAAAAAATATCAAAAGCCAACCCAGTAGTTCATATACCTTTTAATGATCAAAGGGCTTTCTTCTCCCACTTCTTTTTAAAAACTTCAGAGCTATAATACAGTAGCTGTTCAGCATCCTCTTCTGGGCTCTCCTCCACAGAAAGTATCTGAGAAGGGGTTTGTCTGAATTATCTCCAGAGGAAATAGAGGGCATCCTCTGACATCTGCATCCATCTCTCTTCTCAATATTAATTTCCTCTCATCTCCTGTAGATAAGAAAAAGTTACTTGAAACGAGTTTGGCAGGCAGGCAGGGAGGGAAAGGGAGGTGGCTGCAAGGGTATCCACCAACCAACTGGAAGCACAGTAAATTGCAAAAAAGGCTGTAAGAACAGCCAGTGGCAATCCTGTATGAACATCAGATGTATTTTAGCTTTGTCAAAATTTACTCACCTGACACAGCTGTGCCACACATGGAATTGTCTATCAATGTTTTAGTTGTCTACAGCATGTTGTTAGCATGTATGTTGTTAACAGAATAACCACCCATCTACTAACACCCAGGACAGATACTGTGCCACCTGATTAAATGGACAAATATTACTCTTGAGCTGCAGCTGTGTGTTTCAGAGCTAAACTAAACAAACCCTTAATTGCAGAGAAGTTGAACTGTTTTGTTTGGGGTTTTTTTTATGCCAAGCTTACACCTTTTAAAACCAAAAACCATTCATCACTGTAAGAACTGTGGCAACCTTACCTGCCACAGACCTATCAAATTCAGTCCCCTTAGCTGTGGTATCCCGCTCTCTCACCTCTCCTCTGGAGGGTCTCCTGAAGGGGCAAGCCATCATGAGGGGTAACATCTGGTGCTGCCATAGACGTGTGATGTGTCTTGAATTTCACTTTTTTGTGCAACATTTTCTTACATTTTCTCTGTATCTTTCCGAGCGACTCCAACTGCACGCAACTGTCCATCTCTGAAAAGCCACATTCATCAGGCAAAAGATTAGAAGAAAGCTTTTTTCTCTTTTTCTTCATTTTATGAGCATTTTTCTCCTTTTCCCTGGATTGTCTCTCACTTTTCTTTCCTTCATACCTTAATTTACTGCTAGACCTCTTGCACGACTTTTTTAGTTTATGTTCACACTGCCTTGCCAAGCCCTCATGGACAGAATTAGAACAGGAGTTACATTGGCCGATTTCCTTCTCTTGACCTTCCAGAGCTACATTTTTATGGTAAACCAGTAATTTTCTTTCCCCAGCTCTTGCAGGCAAGCAACCTTTATTACAACTGCTGTAAATTTCTTCATACCTTCTTTCTGCTCTCTTCACTGAGCCACCACATGCCTCTCTAAAGTACTCAGAATCACTCATCTCTTCCAACAAATCCTTTAATCTGCAAGCAGATCTACATGTTCCATATGGTACAGTGCCTTCATCTCTACCATCTTCTCGTTTGAATTCCTTATTATGAGTAACAGTAGTGCACTCCAAAGAATGATTCAGTCCAGCATGTGGTAAGTTATCAACAGGGAGTGAGTCATTCCTCTGCACTTGCAGCTTTTTTGCAAGTTTGCCCCTATGGACCTTGCTTTCTTTATCTGTTGACTCAAGTTCCCCAAGAGTGATCACCAGCCTATAATTACTATCACTACTACAATTTCTCTTGTGGAGGTGTTGTACAGGACTCACTTCTCTGAAGTGCTGACCACGTTTGTTACTCAAGCTGATGTCAAACCCACTACCATCATCAGACACCACTCGCTTCCACCGGGACTTGTTTGCAGTGGTTTTTGGCTCTAAGCAAACACGTGCATAGTGTGGTGTCTGATAGTAGTTTAGTAAATAATGGATGAATTCATCAGTCTCATAAACCTTTTGCTTTTTGCAATCATCTTCCTCAGACACTGTCTGCACATGAACTACATCCAGTGCTGGGTGGTGCTTTCCACGGAGAGGTTCGATGACCCTGCCGTCCCGGGAAACCGTGATCAGCAAAGGCCCACAGCCTTTGGTGGAGGAGCTGCACACATCTCTGCCAGGCAGTCCATCAGAGCTCAGGGCTGGAGAGGGACCATTTAAAATTGTCCTGACTATGTGACAAGTAGGTGCATGGAAGTTACTCACATCGCCTTCCTCACAACATAAACCACTACCTTTTTGGGTTAACGGGCACTTAAACTCCTTATGTTTCAGCTCTTTGTGCGTACGATAAAGGGAGTTAATCAGCTCCTGCTGTATGTCTTTAAATGCTGTTTCAGAAAATGAATCGTCCTTCTTTACACCCAGTGAAAGATCCACTTTTTGACTTGCCAACTGTGAAACCAAGAAAATAGAAATTTATTGAACACATCATGTTCGTAATTAAGAAGGCCAATGTCAGATATATAGGGGCCCTAAAATTCATGCAGAATAGCAAGGATAGCCTCTGACTTCAACTCATAGTAAATTACAGTCCTTTAGAAATCTTTCACATTAAGGATTGGGAAAAATACACACTTGTTAAAAGCTGCAAGCAAACTTTTTTCTACAAATAGTGGAGACAAAGCCATATTAGAAATTAAAACCCCTGTTTTCATTTGAAACCTCTTTTGCCCAAAGCACTAAACTAAACCTGCAAACATTAACTTGTGTGCAAAACATTCAAATTTTTATCACTTCCCTGCTGACTTTCTCAAGACATTATCTGAATCAAATTGAAATAAGCCTGGTAATGAGTGCTGGCTAAGAAAAAAGAGGAGGCTATTAGAAATGCAACTGGTATAATCTGTGCCATTTAATTCAGTCACCTGTAGACCTGAGACCAAAATGAGCAGAGAGAGCATCACTTATGTCCCTACTCCAAAATTCCTTGCTTGCAACACTGGATCAAGTTTAATAGAGCTAATACAGCCTTTCTAGTCCTATTTTTTACTGAGTAAAGACAAGGTCTTGAAAAAGCATGAAAGGCAAAATTTCTGGTTAAAAATGCAGTACATTTGCTCTCAGGGCAAGACGGTCACAAGATGTGGGTCTCAGGCCTTCTCAGTGTTCAGTCAGCCCCAAAGCAGTCTTCTGAATAGCATCAAGATATCAAATGTCTAGTGAATTATTCAAGCTCTAATAAATATCCTTTAAAATTTAAAATATGTTTTAAAATAGTCTTACTTTCACACGATTTAACAGCACTGTAAGCAGTCTGACAGACTCCACTCTTCTCTGAGCTAGCAGGGATTTCCTTTCTTCCCATTCAGGCATATTCTCTGGCCACTGCTGTTCTTCAGCGGGTACCTTCTGCTGCTTTGGGGGATGTTCCTCATCTCCATCTATCTGCCTCTCTTCTCTCCTCTCGAGCTTAGCTTTCCTTTTTCTCTCTTGAACTTCTTTTCATCACCAAGTCTTTTTCTAGGTAATTATCAATATGGGACAATTTAGACGACACTTGTTTTACATTTTGTGTCCTGAAGCATTGGATGCAAGTCTTTGAACTGCTAATAATAAGCAAACAGTCATCAAGAATCACATGTGGCTAACAAGGAATCTCATTTCCTTAAATAACATGTTTAAGAAACCATAAATTGCACACACCCAACTGATCCCCACAGTTAGAAAGTTGTCTCTTCAAACAGTTTGTATTCTTGGGTTTTCTTTTAAGCACTGCCAAGACAACAGCATCACATGATTGTTTGTCCCCAAGGACACAACTAGAGACTAATCACTTGGATCTAATTCTTAAATCAACAAATCTCCCCTACAGATTAGCATGAGGGTTCCATTTAGGAGGTATTACAAGAGTAATTCAGGGGTTATCACTGAGCAAGGCTTACGCAGAGCCAAGGCCTTTTCTGCTCCTCACCCACCCCACCAGTGAGGATGATGGGGGTGAACAAGGAAATGAGGGAGGAGACACAGCCAGAACAGCTGATCCCAACTGACCCAAAGAATATCCCAGACCATATGGCCTCATGCTCATCAATAAAACTAGAGGAGAAGGAGGAAGGGGGGCATTTGGAGTGATGGTGTTTGTCTTCCCAAGTTACTGTTACGTGGGGTGGAGCCCTGCTGTCCTGGGGATGCTGAGCACCTGCCTGTCCTGGGGAAGTGAAGAATTAATTCTTTGTTTTGCTTTCCTTGTGTACGTGGCCTTTGCTTTACCTATGAAACTGTCTTGATCTCAACCCTCAAGCTTTCTCACTTCTACCTTTGTGATTCTCCTCCCATCCCACTGGGGAGAGGGGGAGGGAGTGAGCAGCTGCTGTAGGACTTAATTACCAGCTGGGGTTAAACCACAACAGGCTATCCACCACTTTTTGGAAACTGCCCTCTAGGAAGTAGCTCTATCAAATAATCAACATGACACATCACAAAAACCTCCAGAAAATTCAAGGAACAGTGTTCACACAAATGAGTGTTTAAAAATAGTTTTTAAAGAAGTATTTGAATAAGGAAGAATTAGCAATGGAAGCATAGCAGTGCTTTTAGAGACCTAGCATTAGATTCACTATGCTCTGCATTTTAAGTGTCTGGTTTTTTCAAGAAAGTGCATAACATGATTGATTATTAGTGACAGTTTAGGATGCCATCCAAGCACATTATCTAAAGAATTAAAACTTCAATTACTACTACTACATGCAAATTTAAGAACACTGCACTAAAGATACCAAAAATAAAAAACAACACACAAAAATGGGTAAAGACAGAAAATAATTAATTTCATAGCTTTGGACTTTCCAGTCAACTGAGAGGCACTGAGAAATGTACACCACATTAATTTTATTTCAGGGCATAAGGACAATGATTTAAGATGTTGCAGCATAGAGCAATACAAAAAACTGACATACAGAACCTTAAGGAATCAATCCTCAGAACAATCTGAGAGCAACAGCTCTCAGATTTCACTGTAGGCCTGCAGAATCACAGAATAATCCAATCTGAAAGGGACCTTGGCATATCTCCAGTCCAGCCTTTCTCATAATCCTGACCCCTGCATCTGATCCTTACATGCAGAATTATCACTATGGTTTCCTTTCCAATATATAAATTAACAACTGCATAGTATTGTCTCAATTTCTCCAACTCCCGTTTCCTCAAAGCCTGGATTTTTACACAGCCACTCTTCTTTGGTGTTTTACTTGGTATGAGGAAGTGCAACAAATCTCAAGAAAATGGGACATTCTCTAAAAATATACTCTCACCTTTCAACCCCTTCTTTTTTATCACCCTTTTTCAAATGCACTCCTGTTCTCACAGCTTTAGTCTTTCCAGGCTTCTCTGTCTTATGGCTCCTTCACTAAAAATGTCTGGTTGTGTCAAAAGCTACCTGTCACAGAAGCAGAATCAGACTTAGCAGCCCAGTTTGCTGGGTATTTATACAAACACAGACAACCTGCTGAGCAAATGAGAGGCCCCAGGTGACTACCAAAATACCACTACACTTGTGAGAATGCCCCTCTCTACCCTGACATATCACAAATTCTGAAGTTCATACTGGGTTGTAAATCAAGCACAAACACGCCTCTCCCAGATGTCTCCTCCTGCTATGAAATCAGGGGCTCACAATCTGACAACATACCTTTGACCAAACCTGTTCCTGGTAGGCTCTTCTGAGGACTCAAAGTTCAGCATGTTCAGCACAGCATTCCTAGTTGCAGGAGTCATGCAATTCTGTCAAAACTAGAGTTCACTGACTCTTAGAGCAACATCTTTTGGATCAAATGCTTGTTTGCTTGCTTAAAAATTGATGGATTCTGTTGATGTGTGCTGCATTTCATGAGCTTCAAATGCCCAAATGTGAGCATACTAAAAGAAAACACTCAAGCAAGTTGCATCAAGGTCTATCTACACAGAAAAAACAATAGGAAGTATTATTTCCAGCACAAAGGGATATTTCAGGGTCACAGTTTAGAAATTACCAGCTGAGAGAAAAAAAATTAAACAGGCTACTCCCTAATAAGTGCTTATGGAGGT
This sequence comes from Buphagus erythrorhynchus, assembly GCA_013400855.1. Taxonomy (NCBI): domain Eukaryota; kingdom Metazoa; phylum Chordata; class Aves; order Passeriformes; family Sturnidae; genus Buphagus; species Buphagus erythrorhynchus. Next base: position 53,122 of record VZTT01044117.1, on the reverse strand, counting down.
AAACCAATAGACTGCTGAAATTAAGCTTACAGGTTGCATATTTTCTTTTATAATGCCACACTAGGCATAACACTTCAGAGGATTCATCTCTCAACATACTTAAACAAAAAGGTACGGAGAAGAGAATAGGTACCATTCTCCAGCCAAAAATCACCAGGCAGCTGCTACACTTATTTCATATTTAACAATAAGAGACTAAGTATCTTTCAGAGTCTCATCAGTTCCCGAGATCATCTCCCAGTTCTACACTGAAAATATTGACAACCTTTAGCTTACGAGAGAAATTTTTCAGGAAATCAAAACAGTATAATGCTGGGTATTGATTAAAGGACTTAAGTTCAGATACTTGAACTCCATATATCAGTATACCTACATCTAGTACAAACAGAATAGTAACACAGGGTTTTTTTGCCCCTCACATGCTTAATTGTCCAAAAAGTTTACAGAGAGGCTTCCACTGATAATCAAGGACTTTTCAGGCCTAAATTCAAGGAAAAAGAAACAGAAGTTGGCAAACCACCATCTGTACCAGTTTCTTCCACAAAGTCTCAGCACCCAGTTACAAGTAAAGCTTAGTGTATTTTAATGCTGTCCATATGCTATATTTTTCTTTATTTTATAGACACCATTTTAATATAAATACAGACTAAATCAAATGGAAAAAAAAGGTACATAGACAAAAAGAACTACAAGAGTGCTACATAAAAGCTTCTGCTGAAGAGACATGAAAAGAAGTTTGTAAGGTGGTTTTCACAGGTTATAAACTATACTGTTATTACTTGAAAAATGCCTGTTTACTTTCAACATGGGGATGTACAAGGGAAGACAAGCATGCAAACAGTTTGATAAAAGAGGATGACTACATTTTATTGAGAATGACGAAGAAAAACACCCATATAGGTACTGGAGAAAAAGCTAGTGCAATTAACATTAACATAAAATAACCAGGAATCTCTGGAAGCAGCAGCTACAGCACAGACTGCAGCACTGAATCGCTCCTCTTAGGGAACTGCTGCCAAATGCACACAGAATTAACTGCAACTTTGTCAGGCAAGGCTGAATCTCTTAGGATTAATCTCTTCACACAGCTATGTACATATACAGACACACCTTCACTGTCTCATATAAGCAAAGTAGGTACACAAAGTACTTTCTACAAAACTGAAGCAGTGGGTAATCTCTAGAGTCCTTTCTGCCCACCATGCATTAAGATAAAGAGCTTCCTAAAGCTTTCCACCAAGTAAGTGCCAACAAAACTTCTGCCACCCCACTAAGATTTGTGGTGCAGCAAATTAAAACATGCAGGACACTGTTGTTACAACCTGTAGAGTTATGAATGTCAAGCCTGCAGACCAGCTGGTGTACACAAAATCTTGTTCTGTTTTGCAAGTACATCTTCTATTAAACCAACTGATACATTATCCTGCCTTTGCAAATCTTCTTTCACTTCTATGCTTACACCATCACAGCTGCAACCATCTTCCTACTACTGTAATAAATCACCTAAAAGCCCTGAACTCTCTTCATAGAGCTGAGTAAGCTATAGTGGTTTGCTAGTGCACACCACTACCCTTGCTCTTCCCCACTTGTGTTCATAGCCAGGAGCTCTTAAAGCACCAGAAACTTATTTCTCACTACATAACTGTGTACAAAGCACAGAATTATTAATGGCTGATCCACTGAATTGCTGCTCAGCAGCATGGACTTTTGGAATCAACCCTGACATATCAATAAGCCACTACCTTAACTGTTGCAACTGACAAATCACAAGGAAATTTGACATTCAACCCCTTTATCAAATTATTATTTCCTTTTGACCACTCTGCCATGGTAAAAACATTTGGAACACATCTGCCCTTGCACTAGGATTTACTACAAAAACCGCAGGCTGAACTGTCCTTATCTTACAAGAACCTAAATTGTGTCACCTAAATTCATACTTTAAAACAAACTTACACTTTAGGGAAAAATTAACAACCTGCCAATATCTAACCTGAAACACTCACATAGTCTATATGAGCAACATGCAAGTAGTGGAAATATTTGTTCCAAAGGCACCCCTCACATTTGCTCACTGTACTGCTAACTCAAACAGCTCTTACCATCCCCAGTTTCCCAGCTGGTCACTCATGCCAGGCCCTGGGCCATCACAACAGTTTCAGAGACCATACCATCAACCAGGTCAGGAAAGAGGGTTATCTTGAAGAGAAAAAAAAAATTCATGTTTTGCTAGGTTACTTTTTAGACATTTGGTTTCCCTGCTCTCAGGGACAGTGTAGCCCCTGAGCAGTCCCACCAGCAGAGGTGAAGGCAAGCTCGAGGCAGAGGAAATATTTTAATTCTGCAGAAGCTAATGCAGTGTGGCAACTGTATGTATTGATCCACAGCAGCAGAGTTTATCATGCGGGGGAAAAAAGCTGGGGTTGTTTAGCCTGGAGAGACCTTATGGTTCTCCACAATCATCCGAAAGGAGGCTGGATCCAGGTGGGGGTCAGTCACCTCTCTCAAGTAATGTGAGAGGAAATGGCCTCAAATTACATCAGAGGAGGTTTAGATTGGATATTAGGAAAAACTTCACTGAAATGATGATCAGGTACTGGAAGAGGCTGGAAACAAAATCCCTGGAAGCCTTCAAATGGTTAGTGGATATGGCACTTGGAGACGTCGTTTAGCGGTAAACACGGTAAGTGTTACTGGTTAGACTCTGTGATCTTAGAAGGCTTTTCCAACCCTAGTGATTGTATAACAGGCACTTACCAGAAAGTCACTTGGAGAAGTTTAAAGAAGAGCTTTAAACTGATTTTTAACAAATGAGTTTATCCACCCTGCTCTATGCAAAATTAACTGAAAAGGAGCGATGATCAGAAGTGCCCCTGCTCTCACGAATATTGCAATAAAGGAGCGTTTTGAAGCGAACACTCCAAGCACCGCTATGCTCCACGCTGTCTGAGGTGAGGACAAAACAAACCGCCAGCCTCAGTCCAATGGACGGAGCCACTGAAGGCCGCGGTTCCCCGAGTTCCGGCAGCACCGCATGCCGGGTGCGGGCAGCGCCGGCCGAGGGCAGCCCGGCGGGCAGGGCCCAGCCCTCGGCGGCTTCAGCGGGAACCCGGGGGGCCCCGCTCCCCCGTCCCGGCTGCGAGCCCCGGGCAGTGCGCACCCAGCTGGGGCTGCCCGAGCG
>VZTT01044117.1:0-49798 GCA_013400855.1 Buphagus erythrorhynchus | reverse complement strand
CGCCCGCTCCCCAGGGCCGGCCGCTCTTACCCTCCGGCCGCCGCGGTACCGCCGGCCCTTCGGCCGCCACCCCGGGGCGGAGCGCGGCAGCGCCCATGGACCCGCCCCCGGGGCGCGGCTCCTCCGCTCCGGCCGCCTCGCCTCCTCCGAGGCACGGCTGCCTGCCCACCCCGCTGTGCGGTCTGTGGGGCTGGCACGCGTGTTCTCCAGGAACGATTCACGGAGCGAGTCCCGGGAGGTGCCAGTGGCTGCTCTTTCTGCCCGGCCCTTCGCCAGTGACCTGCACGGCCGGCCTCGGCTGCAGCCGCCTGCTGCCGGCATCTTCGGCCTGTGGGCATCCTGTGTGTGCGCGTTGTATTAAAAATAAGCCAAAGAGAAAAAGTAGCAGCTTTTAGTAGCAGCTCGGCAGCTGCCTCGCTCAGGCAGAGCAAAGGCTTGGTTGTGATGCAATACCGTGTTTTCCTTTGTCCTGTAGCAAAGATAATTCATCTACCACTGCACACGAGCGATAAGTATGTGAGGGTTTGTGTCAGCCTTTCCCTGGTTTAGTACTGGCCTGTAGGTGTTTTCCCGGTGCGAAAGCGCTGTCTGTGTGGTACGGCTGTCGGCTCCCAATGGTGCAGCGCTCGCCCATGTGCTGCTGATGGTACCGTCCCCACTTCTTCGGTTGTTCTGAATTTAGCATCCCCGAGGGCATTCAAGGTAGGGTAGCCATTTTTTCAAATACTCCCTCAGATTTCAGTTTGGTTTTTTGTCTCTTGCGGTATTCTAAATGCAATTGTACAACCTTATATATATATACATATACCCCTTGTTAAAAACGGACACTTCACTTCTTCTCCTGGATCAATACAGTTGTGACTAGGATGGGTGATGATCGTGGGATACAGACAGAGGGGGCTGCAGGCAGAGGGGGTGTACCAACCTTTTCTACTCTGCAATAGTCTAATTGCTATATATGTAATTACAACCCGAGACCAATCGTTACACATATAAATTTTAATGTTTTAGCTCTTTTAGCTCTTGAATAAAAGGTTTAATGTAGCCATACATTACACACAGATCTTTCAAGATCTGAGAGTATGTCCCCTGGATGCAGAAAACCAGTTCCTTGCCTGTATAATTAAGCATATTATGTGTCAATACAATCTATTTTATATTCTGTATTTCAGGGAACAAGCCACTGTAAACTGTAGTCTTTTGCCTTTGTGGAATATCCTGCCTGCTGGAATTGAGCACAGAGCTGGAGCAGTATCGAGGGTTCCTCTGGGAAAGGAGTCAAGGAATGCACAGAGTGACACCACAACCAAATGAGTTTGCTTTAAAGCTTGGCAACCAGGGCACTTAGACAAACTTCTCTGGAAGCTTCAGGATTAGGCTGGGGAGGAAGATGGTTGGAAGAAACTCTGAACATGAAGCTTGTTTAAATACATAAAAGGAGTACTCTTGGCTATGTTTCTGCTTGTGGCTTGGTAATGTCATTCCAGGAATTACATCTGGATGTTACATACTGTTTAAGTCATTTAAAACCTAAGATAACTTTCCTGATTGAGAATATAGGTATAGGTCTGCTACTGCTAGGTTGTACAGTCTGTAGGAAAACCCAAACCAGAGTTGTATTTAATTTTGAAATAGAAAACTGAAACCTGTTCCAAGGGACAGTAAGAAAACTCACATAGTTTTGTTTCATAAATAACAAGGATACAACCTTGCTTATTGCTGTTTGCTGTCGTTGCAGGTTTGACTCAGGGAACTAAGTTGTGCGGTGCTGAAATATTCTTTCCTTATATACTAATGTGATCAGTTATTGAGAGAGAGGCAGCTCGCCTACACAACTGCTTTCTAGCGAGGAACAAGTGAATAATGGGTTGAATGCTGCCATCCCCTAGCTGGCTGTACAGAAAACTTGTTAAGCTTGCATATCTTTAAGGTAATGTTAGAAAGTACCTGGTGGTGTTTTCTTTTTTCAATGTGTCTAACTTTCCTGTCCAGACTTTCTAATAATTCTGTATGGTGATAGGTTTAATCTACAAGAAGGTTACTTCAGAAATACTTTGTATGTAAGTGGGTGATTTTGCTTAGAGGGAAGGGAAGGGAAGGGAAGGGAGCTAACTACCTGCTGTGGGTACAGACATTTTCCACTAGATTAGGTTGCACAAAGCTCAATCTAACCTGACCTTGAACATTTCCAATTTTTAATGTATGACTGAGTTTTATTTTGGCAGGTCCCTTTAAAAAGGAGAAAAAATAACAACAGACACTCTCGCCAACCACCTTCTTCTCCAAGGATTGGTTTGGGAGGCTGAGGTCATCTGGTGATTCATTTTATCAGCCAGAACAAGTATGTAAAAACTTGCCCCAAAATGAGTAGTGGAAATGGGAAGACTGTATGGAAAATATCTGTGCTCAATATGAATCTTAAGTTGAGGTTTGTCTTGTGCAGATGAGCAAAAAAAGAGAAACCTTGGAAGAAATACCACCTTTTTCTTTGAAGTCTCAAAGTGAGGTTTGAAATCTTCTGTTTCCAAGCACGAATGTATAGCAAGTTATACCCATTTATTGTTGTTTTTCTCCTCCTTGATGGTTAAATGCTTTCTTCTCACTAAGAAAATACAACACCATAAATAGCTGAGTTCCTGGAGAGAGATGCAATTCTAGAGAGACGTCTTTTAGCTCTTTGATTGATCTGGGAATAGTCCATTGGATCAGCAGCAAAGCATTCTTGCCAAAGGCGGACTACGAGTCATGTGACATTGTTCCCTTGGATGCACTGTAAGAAGACACTGAATATAGCTTTGAGTTTGAGTGGAGTTTTTTTGTTGGTTGTGTTTTTTGGTTTGGAGTTTTTTTGGGGGGAGGGGGTTGTTTTTTTGTTTGGGGTTTTTTATTACAGGAAACAGGACATCCTGTTTTGGAGCAAATCTCCGCTACTACCTCCGTACTGGCTGTTATCTCCTCATTCCACAGATTCTAGTCTCAGCTTGTATCTCCTTTCCGCTTTCGTTTCTCCCCTCCTTGTGCCTCTTTTTCTTTTCTCTGGCAGCATGTTAAGAAATCCTGAACTAACTGACGTCGTAAATCTTAATGATGTTCACTCAGTTACTCAGTTCACTCAACACAGAGTGCTTCAGGAGCAGAACGCGGTGTTTTTGTGCGGCCGTGCCGTGGCTGCATTCGCTCCCTGTGGAAATACGTTTAATTAGCTGGGTCACTGTTGCGAGGGGGTTTTTTCCGACTACATAAATGGCAATAATATAAGAATCCATGAAGTCAGGTGCAAACAGGAGTAGGGGCACAGTCCAGGCTCACCCGCGGGCAGGGCCGCTCCGCTCCAGAGATCCGCTCCGGCTTTTCCTTCCGCCTCCACAGCGCGCGCCCGGGGCGTGCGGAGCCTCGCGCCACAGCGCCCCCTGGCGGCCGAGNGGCGGGCGCGCTGAGCCTCAGCCTGACGGCGCCGCTGGAGCTGCTGACGGTGCTGGCGCAGGTGGGCACCTGGCACTGCCGGCGGGGGCTGCGCGGCGCCGGGCGCAGCCTGTGCCGCACCGAGGGCGTGCGAGCCCTCTGGAAGGGGAACCTCACGGCCTGCCTGCGCCTCTGCCCTTACAGCGCCCTGCAGCTCGCCGCCTCCCGCCGGTAAGCGGCCGGCCCGCGCGGGGCTCCGGGGGCTCCGGGGGCTCCGGGGACCTGCGCTCCCCGCCGGCCTTCGGAACAGCGGAGGGGAGCGGATGGAGAGTGTCGAGTTTAGCCGCATGTCTCTGTCTCTACCGGGTGGTCAGCTGCGTGTGCGCCCCTTCTCCCCAGAGACGCGGACCCTTTGCTTAGAATTTTATTTACCTAAATTACTCAGCGCGTAGCGATTGTTAGGGCCTGCTGATATGCCAGCAATTGCTTATAAAATCATAGGTATTCTTCACATGATGGAGCGTCGATAGTCTATTCAAATTCTTTTGCTCAGGTTCATTTAGAAATGAAGTTACAGTGCAATCTGCAGCTGTGGCTGTCACATCTGTTCTTTGCAACCAATTTGTTTAATTAATTATTCCACTCCCAAGTATTTATGTTGTCTGTATCAAAGAAAAGAACAAAATCACAAGTCAGATATTTTACCCTATCATGCAGGAGTTGTTACGCAAATTTGATCCGTTTTGACTTTGATATGTGATATTATTTGTTTTAAGATCTTGTTTTTGATAATACACAGATATTAAACTAAGGCAAGTGCTGGAAGGACTGCAGCAGGATGAACGTGGAGCAGGGCTGATGGAGCTCTGCCAGCTGTGCTGTTTCCTAGGATTCCTTTCTTCTGCCAGTATCTCTCAGCCTTTACAGGGAGTGCCTGACTGCACACACCAGAATGTTTTGCCACTCTGGGGGCTGGGCTTCATTTTTTTTTTTTTAATTTTTTATTGCAGTCAGCTGTTCCTGGTAGCACATGACATTTCCACCCAGCTGGGCGATGAGCTGTTCTGGGCAGCAGCACAGCTCCCTTGGCGCTGCCAACCTGCTGGGTTTGTCACTCATCTGCCCCAGCAGGTCACCTGCCCATCACTGCCTGCACCCTTCAGGAGACCACAAATGAAGTCACCCTAAAACTCGGCTGCTTTTTTGTGCCATAATAGATGCAGTGGTCAAACAAAGAGCCAAATAATGAGAGTGGGAAGGCACAAACAGTAATTTAAATGTAATTTAAAGTTTACAGAAAAGGCAGTGTGTTGCACCAACATAAAGCAGTTGATTTTGAGCAAAATAACTTCATTGTTTGTCCAGTTTGAAACAGTGTTTTCGTTTTGCAAGGCTAAAGTTTGTGTCTAGTTTGCACAGGGTGTTCTGAATTAAGCGTGGAAGTAGACTATCAGGAAATTAAACACAAGGTGCCTATGCTTAATCCTTGATACAGTATTAGGGGGGTTTTGAAAGTCTTTTCTACTGAGAGAATGGTGTGCATAAAGGCAAGAAACACAAAAGAGAAATGTTATGGGGCAGCTTAGGTGAACAGTTCCAGGACTGAGCACAGTCAGCACCCCAGGGACAGTGGCTCTATGCTTCCTCAGCAATTACTCTGCTTGGACTCTTTTCTTTCCATGGTAGTTTTAAATGTTATCAGGTAGTGCCTAGAGACACCCCACCACCTTCCTCATGCATTTGTGCACACACAGGAAAATTAGGCTGTGTGGGTTTAAGGACTGCAGAAAACACACAGGAAAAAAAGGTTTATGCTCTTTTGCTTCTGCTTGGCTGGGCTTTCTGCCCTGGGCACTCCCAGGCTCGAGACAAGTAGATGCAGGGATTTGTCATGCAGTAGAACATGCATATTTATGTGAAAAAACATCAACTGAGCAAGCAGTGACTTGTAAATATTTGCAAATTATTTTGTTCTGCACATGGTTACACCATGCGGGTTAATTGTAGATGTGCTGTTTAGATGTTTTAGGGGTAATGCTACCAAAATAGAATAATACATTTCTTTACCTCCAGCTAAAACTCTCAAATGTTTTTACTTGCTTCTTACTGCCTCTAGGACATTACTCCCTGATGTAGGAGTTTTCTGTCATAGAAAAGTCCTTCAGTGCACCATAAATGTATGATTTGTATGTAGATTTTAAAACTGTGCTTCAATTTCAAATTTTCAAATCAAGACTTAAACTCCTGAGTGTAATAGTGCCTGGACATAAGTCTTTTCTAGAGATGTGTCCCTGTGAAACTTCCTGTCCCAGCATAAGTAACAGAAGAAGGTTCAGTTGCTCTCAGAAGGCCTGTGATGTCATTATCTATGTACTTCCTCTCACATGATAGCCTTAACTGGCAGGTTGGACCAGTGTCTTTAACTGATGATCAGATAATTTCTTGCAGATGTGTTTTAAATCATGGTAATTTTCGTCCTGTATATGGAAATGTAAAAGAAAGATTTTTATCCTGTAGATGGATGTTTGTGTGGTGTTACATATAATAAGATCTTGGATGAATCACATGTTAAAATTTCAATTCCTGCTGCTGAAGTGGCTTGTGGACAGAAGAACATTTGCATCAAGAGTCATCTGCCTTAATTTTTCATGTGTTTTCTTCATAGTGTCATTAATAGTATTTCTTTTATGTGTTTGCTTTAGACTTGTTACCCTTTTCATGGATGAGCTGGGCCATATCTCCCACTGGAGAGCCATCATGGCAGGAAGCCTGGCTGGTATGGTTGCCACCATCGTGACGTACCCCACTGATGTGATTAAAACACGGCTCATCGTGCAGAACCGGCTGGAACCATCTTACCAAGGAATTCTTCATGCTTTTTACAAGATCTATCATCAAGAAGGACTCCGTGCACTCTACCGTGGTGTTTCACCAGCAATATTAGGTAAAATAATACTGAGGTGAAATCACCTCACTGACTGGTTTTTGTTGCAGCTGTGTAGTGTGATCATTTGTTCACTTGATTTCAAAAGCAAATAGGAATGTTTTCTTGTAGCAGATGTGGAGATTTGCAAGACATTGCAATACTGATAACCTTTGCTGCAGCTTTATTACTTCAAATTAGGACCAAGTGTGTAACATTTTATATATGGTTAAGTGTTCAGCAAAATACTCTTTTCCTTCTTTTGTAGATGATCTAATTGTGCTTGGATGCACAATTTTCACCATTAAACTCTTAAAACACATTTGTATACACACACACACAGAATGCTTGTAGTTCCTGTTGAGTGTGAGAGTGTCTTCTGAGCTGTTCAGTGAAACCAGTGTGAGCTGTAGTGTATAGTATAGTAGGTGTGAAAATTGAAGATTAATTATAGTCTCTCGTTACTTGAAATTAATTTTAATTATTTATTTACTCTCCATATCCTTTAAAAATGCCATTTAACTGAGTCCACTTTTTCACAATATGACATTAAATAAAGTGCTTAACAACAACAATAATAATAAATGTATAATCCCACATAATAATGTATAAAACTGATGAGAGCATGAAGCAAGCAAAAGAGACCAGAAGTATCGCTCATCAGCCTGACTGAAGACATAGCTCTGTTTACCTGTGCAGGTGCTGGGGTTGGGTTGGACTGGGAAAGAGCGTGTCACAAGGGAGGACCTGGACAAACACCTGACCTGTCAATAGACTATAGCAGTTAATAATTCTGACAATGTACACATTCTAATAGGTGAAGGTATGCCCCTATCAGCAGATCTAGATGGTACAATATGGGTATTTGGTGGTAAACCAGGGACGAAAGACCAAAGTTCTTCAAAATCTGGATTGGGTTTGTGGAATGTGGGGTGTAAATTTGCAGTGGCTCCTCCCATCTTTCTAATTATGTGATGGGCAGCTCTCTTCTCTTAGTGTACAGTGTGTTAATATAATCCTGTCTGGTTTGTTTTCTAGGTGCTGTCCCATTCTCTGCAGGCTCATTCTTTGTTTACATCAGTCTGGACAAAATCTGGCAAGAACCCATAGTTCATTTCACTCCTCTTCAGAACTTCATAAATGGCTGTGTAGCAGCTGCTGTGGCACAGACACTTTCTTTCCCCTTTGAGACTGTCAAAAGGAAGATGCAGGTACAGAACATTCATGTTACCAGTACTTTGTCGTAGGTGCTTGGTGCAAGAGTTTGGGACAAGACTAGCCAAGTGATCATGGGTGCCACTTTATTTCCCTCACCAGTAGGCTACAGAGACTTTGATTTTGTTGGGTTCTTTGCTCCTTTGTGGGTTTTTGTTTGTTTGCTGTTTTGGTTTTAAAGTCTGGAAATCATTGCTCCAAATGGGTTGTTATACCTTTAATGTGAGTTCAAATACCATCATGGGACATATGTATGCTCTCAGACTCCATCTCTGTAGCTTTATTTCTTTCCTTTTTCATACCAGTTCCATCAAATTCTCAAAATTCAGATTTGGCAAACCTTCAGTGAAACACAGGCTGAAAGTTTGCCAGCTGAAGAAATTCAGTCTCCTTGGTGGTAGGCAGGATGAATGAGATCCATGTGATTTTCAGAGCCTGTATGTCTGCCGTTTATGCCTCACCACAAAACAAACTTGCTCAGTATTAAGTCTGAAGGATCATAACTGTCCTTGTTCTTATTTCTGACTCCTCTGGTTAACAAGTGACTTACCAGCTCCAGGTGCTGCTGTTTTCCTGGAGCATCAGCAAAATAAGAATTACTATATCTTCCTGATCCCTTCTCCAGAACTTTAACAATAATGATCTAAAAAAGACCCAAACCCGACAAAACAGCCACTATCCCACAGCTTCCATCTCACTGACATAATTCACTTCTTGATGTTGACTTTTCATTAGAACTTCATCAGTAGAAAGACAGTGAATAGCTTTCATCATATGGTCGTTCTCTGGCAGGGGCATATGAGTTTGGGTTTTCAGCCTAGTTCCTGGAAATGGAGATTTATGGGAAGCTTTTATGATCTTATTAGAAAAACAGTTACTTATTGTGGCAGCCTTATATAGGTCCTTGCCTCCTTCATCAAGTGGTAGCCTGGTTAGCAAGTCACAAGGTAGCAAAAGGTAAGTGAAACTGAATTTCCCTCTCCTGCTCCCCGAGTTCCCCTTTTCAGGGCTCAGATGCTGTGTCACAGGAGCCTTCACTGCTCTCTCTCCATCTTGTAGCAGAGAACCTCAGCAGGAGGAGTAAGGGCTTTTATCAGACCAGCTCATGTAGATGATGTGTCCAGAAGTCAAGGTTTAAACTGAGTGCTTTCATCAGGTATCTTATAAAATATTTCAGACAATAAAGAGATTCTGAGCACGAAAATTTGATCATTTTATCCAGCTGTACCAGTGGGTCTAAGAAAAGCAAATACTTCTTACAAGCCTTCTTTTACTTTATATCCTTAGGCTCACAGCAATACTGTTGCCCTGAATAATAAAAGAAAATAAAGGCATTTACTGTGCTGTTTCCCTTTCAATATTTTCTGTCGATGCAACAGTTAGTTGAACATTCAGCTTTTGTAATCAGTTCAAAAATAGGTTTTGGCTGTAACTGGTGCAATGTTTTGTGTCAGGCTGTGTCGTGACAGGCATGTGAAGAAGTGGGACAGGCCCGCGTTTCATTTTCCTACCACTTGGCCGTGCTCTTTCACCGAAGGGAGGCTTAATCTGATCGGCACTTCCAGCAATACGGGAACTGGATTTATTGCCTAAATATGTAGGACGTGGAGAGGCTAAAAATACTTCGCATGAAAACAAAAGGCTCATCAACAAAGAGGGTGTCTTTCTCATAAGTGCATTGCAACACTGAATAGTGATTTTTTGAGCTTAGAGAAACACCTCCTGTTCAGTGATTTATTCTGAAGGCATGGGAGGAGGCAAATACGGTTCAAAAGAATGAGCTGCCTAGTGTGAAATCCGGTAATTTGTTGAATACTGGAAATTACTTAATTCATGTAGAGTTGTCCAAGACCTGTTGAAAATTGCAACCTGCATTGATACCAAGAGCGCACTGGGACTCCTGCAAGGTTATCCAAAAAGTTTGGGGTTTCTAGTAAGCAACAGGGTATGGCCCAGCTTTGCAGAGATCAGCTCTGCTTTGTGCTTGCTGGTCTGTGCAGTTTGTAGGGTGCTGGTCAGAAGAGAGAAATGCCTAGTACAGCACCAGGAAAAGTATCATGCAAAGGGATGGACCTAGAAAGAGAGAGAATAAAGAAAAGGAAAAGAACTCCAAGACATTTCAGAGTTCTGTAGAAAATGGGGGAACAGATTCTTCTGATCACAGTTTTGCTCAGACATCTTATTCTGAGCAGCCTCTATTTAGTGATTCAGCTTTCTGGCTGATAGAATGAGGGGGCTACCAAAGCCTTCAGCTACCTCTGGGCCTTGTGTGTGCTCTGCAGTGCACATGGAGATGTGCTGGGCTTTTTTGATGCAGTGAATGCTGGGTTTATGGTGTATGAAAAGGAACCCAGCACACTGTGGAAGTCAGTATCAGATTCCTTTTCCCTTCCTTTTGTCCCACCAGTCTGACAGATGGAGGGAGTATGTTGCTAAAGAAGATTTTTCCAGTGAAGCTGCTGGTGATGGAGAGCCATGGAATTGTAAAACAATCTCAGGAGCTTCAAAAACTGAGAAACTAGGACAGAAGGCTCCATTGATTCTGGGGTGGAGTACAAACATGAGACCAAGACACCCAGTTCAGATCTTTACCTGATATGCTAGGCAGTGTTAGAAGAGTTAGCTCCATTCATCTCCTCATCTGAACAATGCTTGAATTGTTTGCATAGACTTGGAAATTAATTCTGCTATGGGAGAAGGATAAGGTGCTATTTTTGATCTCCATTGTAATAATCTTGCTTCATCCTTTCTCACTTTACATATCTGAATCCTACACTTCTGATGTTGGCTGCTTCTGTCACTGACAGTTGTGGGAGTAGGAGCTGATTGTCAGTGAACAGTTCTTGAGGAAGAATTGTGTTTTGGTGATGCTTTATGATGTCAGATTTTCACTGTAACCATGGCTTTGCTCTTAGAATTAGCTTTATCAAGTTTACTCTTAAAAAAAATGCTGTGTTTGCTCTATATACTTGAATGTTTTTCTTAAAAGAAATGTGAATTAATATAAGTGAGTCTTACTGAATATTTGAGTCCTCTGTGTTGTGCTTATCCTAATTTTATTCCTTTGTCTTCCTTTTTTCACTTTGCTCCTGATTGGCATGTTAGAGAATTCAGAGGTACTGTATGCATGTTTCAGCATGGAAATATGGCTTTTGTTTTGCATCTGTAGAAGGGGATTCATGAAAGAGAGGGTTATGTTCTATATTAAGTGTTCTCCTGACTTACTTTTATGATGTATCAATTTCTGAACAAAAACTTACTGATCTTTATATCATTCTGACTGTTATTCTTGGCTTTCATTCCTTACCTCACAATATAATATTCTTTGTTAAATCCAGTTTCTAAGCCATATTCAAGTACTGCCGTTTTTACCTTGCAGACTTGCATACAAGAACACTTTTCTTTTTCAATTTTTTTCCTACCTTTAGCAGGGAAAATTTCCTTTGAATGACTCTGGATCTAAGGAAACACTGGTAATGTTTCTACTTTCCTACATCTTTTTTTGGCCAATGATAACCTTCATAAGTGCCTATTGGACTGAGCTGTGGCATTTCAGCAAGGGAAGATGAATTTAAAGCTGTTACAGGCTGTACAGAAGATTATTATTAGAATGGCATCCATCCCAGGCTATGTATGGAACTGAAAACATACGAACACGCAAATGGTCAATGCAAATCCAACAGCCAACTTTGGCACTTCCCTCTGTGCTCATGACATGCAGAGGTGGACTCAGACACCCCGACTGGCACTTCTCATCCTCTGTCCCACACTGACCTTGGTAGTTTTTTAAGCAAAATGCATAAAGATGTCCTTAAAGCTTCATAGATACTCCACAGTTACTCCTCACCTGCTTGCATGAACCAACTTTTCATGGTTTTCAGAAGCTCAGCCCTGTCTCCAAGTTTTAGTATCTTTGGCTAAAACCTTTATTAAACTCTCCTTCACCAGTAAATGCTACTCAGGTATAGCTTTGCCATCAAACACTTACAATATAGAAGAAATCATACTGTTAGTAAAGTGCAGGATTCAGCACATTTTTGGTGTTGACTACACTGCATCTCAGGCTGTGAGGACATCTCTGTGGGGAAAGTATTGTTCAGTGCTGATGTTTCTGTTTCAAAATGCAGGCTTTGACTTTGCTTCACTCCTGCAAATAAACAGGCTTACTGGTTTTGGTTAGGGTAGATTGTTGCCATGCATCACCCAAGAAGCGGCCTCTTTTCAAATTCAATCAGTTTGGCCTGGCTGCCTATAAATCTGCAATGTGTTTGGGGCTTTTTGTTGGAATTTTTTTGTTATTTGGAACACGAGATGCTCTGCAAATGTGAAATCTGTTGTAAATGTTATGCATTAATAAATGAAGAAAACTAAGCAGTCATTTCCTTTGTGAGGTACTCTGTTTAAAGTAAAAGCCTCTCTTTTTAAAGGAATACTGTTATTTAAGTATTTATTTTTAAATAGTCCCCTTGCATGGTAAAAGTCAGTCTAGAAAGAACCCAGTGGATGGGTTATAAAGAGTTTTGTAAAAGAGAATGATAAATGTTCCTTCTCTCTGCTGAGATGATGAGCAGTGTTCCTGCTTTGCTTAAGCATGAGTGACTTGCAAAGAGTTATGTCATTGGGACAGTCACTGGGCTGGCGTGCAGCCTCTGGAAGCTCACAAGCTGTAGTGTCACTGCTGGTGGTGAGAGCTGTGTTCTTGTCAGCTGGGAATATGAAAGTTATTGGAGTCACGACCTGGCTTAAAACTAAGAAGTCCTTTTTGGATCATGTGGTTCACACAAACATCTCAAAAGCATACATGCTCTGAGACTTTGGGCAGGAAGACCCTTTAGTAGTGAACAGCATGAAACAAAAGTTTTCAGAAATTGAGCCATTTGATCACACGAATTCCATAGTGTGGAAGCAAATAAGAAACAATATTACTACTTCTAATATGATTTCCTCAATGAGGCTCATATGGTTACTAGCTGTCTGTACTTGTCCTTGCCCCCAAAAACTTCTGATTCTGCTGTCCAGCTTCAAGTAAACTTGACAAAATAGTGGAGATCTCAGAGATATGAACTTCCATCAAGTGTTGTGAAAACAACTGCACAGATAGGTGAAATATTTAGAGTCTCATCTCTGAGGGGGAGGCTGCAGTGTGAGTTCTTACTTTTCTTACTTCTCTCTATGATCTCATGCTCACCTTCCTCTTGCTGCTGGAGTTCGGGCATCAGCCAGGTTCCCATGCCCTGGGTGGTACTTGAACTTCAGACCAGCCTGGCTCCTCTGATTATCAGCAAATAGGTAATAGATTCTGGTTATGATAAAATTCCTTCTTTCCTTCTCTTTTTTGTGTATCTGAATACTTTGAGATACCTGTAATTTTTATTGTTTCATTGATGTTGTTAAAAAGATATTTTATACTACTTTCTGAAGCTGTTGCAGAATACTGCTCTGCTGCTTAGGGAAGTATTTGGTCTGGTAAATGGTTGAGACAATGCCTGAAAAAAGCTATGGAGCAGAATGTAGGTTTTGCCTTCTGTAACCGCCTAGATCAGTTTTTATGAATCTGAACAAATCTCAGAAGCATTTCTCTTAGATCCCCAGACTTCCACAGGAGAAAAGCATGAGGACTGTGTCAATTTGAAATACTGAACAGTGTTAGTAGGAAAACTGGATAAGAGGAAGAAATTGTAGATCGAGAACTGGAAGCAGGACTGGGCTGCTTTAACTGTGAGGTCTGTCTTGATTCTAAACCTGTTCATCCAAGAAGCTGTGGTGTGATAATTATGTAATACTCACCTTGAGGTAGATTAGCTTTGCACTGAAACACTGCCTGCTGAAGAAAAGCAGGAAAACACATTGCACCTGTTTGAAATGCAGGAAGTCTGATGGATGGCAGAATGCAATTCTCTCCAAATGCTCTTCTCAGACACTAATGTGGCCACCGTGCCCCCAAACTGAGATTTAGTAGTGCCAGCTGATTATGTCTTCTGGCCTCTTACGGCCGCCTCAGCTCTGTCATCAGTGTGGTGTGAGTGAGAGCTCTTTAATCTGCTTTGGGACAGATCAGATGGGTTAACTCAGCCCACCTTTTTAAACTCCATAAGCTCACCCAGCAGACAGGACCTGACACAGGCTGGATTCGCTGCTGTTCACACACAGCTATTACAGACATAACTTCTAGCCAGGAGACAATAATGTCTCTGGAGGTACAGCTGTTATTGTTACCCCCAACAAGGGTACTTTTGCATCAGTTATACAGGGCAGCCTCATATCCATTTATCTGTGCTTAGAGTGATGTGCCTATGACATGTGAGGTGATTAATTATGGAAAATACTTCATAAACAGGAGCTAAAACTTGATTGACTCTCTCTTGATGGCCACAACAACCCTCTGCAGCCCTACAGGCTGGGGACAGAGTGGCTGCACAGTGCCCAGGCAGAAAGGGACCTGGGGGGACTGGTCAACAGCCGACTGAACATGAGCCAGCAGAGTGCCCAGGTAGCCAAGAGGTCAATGCATCCTAGCCTGTATCAGGAATAGTGTGGCCAGCAGGACAAGGGAAGTCATTCTTCCGCTGTATTCAGCACTGGTGAGGCCACACCTTGAGTGCTGTGTCCAGTTCTGTCCCCTCAGTTTAGGAAGGACGTTGAGACGCTTGAGCACGTCCAGAGGAGGCAACGAGGCTGATGAGGGGCTTGGAACACAAACCCTGTGAGGAACAACTCAGGGAGCTGGGGTTGTTTAGCCTGGAGAAAATGAGACTCAGGGGAGACTGTATTACTCTACAACTTCCTGAAAGGTGGCTGTAGTCAGGTAAGGGTCAGTCGCTTCTTGCAGGCAACAACTGACAGAATGAGAGGACACAGTCTTAAGACTGAGTTAAACTTCCCCTGTGCCAGGGGAAATTTAGGTTAGATGTCAGAAAAATATTCTTTACTGAAAGAGTGGTAGGGCAATGGAATCATCTGCCTGGGGAGGTGGGGGAGTCACCATCCCTGGATGTATTTAAAAAAAAAAGACTGGATACGGCACTCAGTGCCATGGTTTAGGTGATGAGGGGATGTTAGGTTAGGTCATAGGCTGGACTTGATCTCAAAAGGTCTTTTCTGACCTAGTGAATTCTATGATTCTGTGATTCTTTTATAGGTGATTTTTTTTGATTTGGTGTAAATCCTTAATTCATCCACTTAGGCAAATGAAAATATGTCCTGTGAAAAGCCCCAATCCTGTTAAAAATAGTTTTCTTCTCAGTTCCTAGATAGACAGCAGGAGATGCAGGAACTAGCATTGCCATCCACTGTGTGAAGTGTGGGACCAAGCCAGTCTGCCTAAGGGTTTGTGCCATTAAATAAATTAGTGTTAATGTGCATGATGCACCCATTTGTACGGCTCGAGCTGAGCCACCATGAGGCATTTGGAAGCCACACAGAGCTGCCCATGCAAGAGGTTTGCACTGCCTTGAGGAAAAAGACTTCTGTATTCTGTATTAAAGACTTCTTCACACAGCAGGTGTTAAAGCAGAGGAAGCTTAGGCTCAGCAGCAAAGGAGGGATTCTGCAACAAACTGTGAAGCCTCAGGGTACAACAGACCTGGTGATATATATTTAAAGCAAAGAGTTAAGCTTTTGGCCAAGCATGAAGCTGTTTGCTCACTTGGTGCCATTCTTCCCAGAAAGGCATGATTTGGCCCCAGTTCAGGTTACTGAGGAAGGGACAAGCTGTTCCTGGAGTGCAGGACGCTGGAGGTCAGCTGTGCTGTGCTGCTCTGAACCGACTGTATCCTGATAGCTTGCCATGGTTTACCTTCCTCTGTGCCTGAATATTTGGGTGGACTTTAACCAGGGGTAAGTCATCATTACCAAACCACTGACAGGGACTGACTGCTGAGTAAGGCTGACCTTTAGAAGGATTAAGCCCAAGAGGATGCCTTTTCCCCCAAAATATTAACACATATTTACATTTTAATTTTTTTTTCATTGTAGTGGAATGAAACACTCTTTCAAGCATCCAGTCTTCACTTGAGTGAAATTTCTGTTGACTGGAGTGGTACTAACTTGAATGAAAACTGCAGGTCTTGACCTTCAGTTTCCTTTGAACTACAGCTGCACTTCCCTGTTGCATGTGCCCTTATTAACACAGACAGCAAAGACTTCTTTATTTAGCATCCAGATTAAGAGTGTGAACTCTTGAGCTGTGTGTAAATTGTCTTCCTGTACTTTTTTTTAAAGTGATTGGAAGTGTAGGACACCTGAATCTGCTGAAAATATGTAAATAACAAGCAGTTTTACTCTATCCACCATCAGGGTAGCATACCACTGATGACAGATATTCACTGTTAGTTATCTGTGATACTCTGTGCCAAGAGTACATTTTTTATGTACTTAAAAAATAAATAGTAAATATTTGTACCAACAAACTTTATGAACAGGGAAAAGGGGGGAAGTATATTAATTAAATATGTGAATTCATAGTCTCTGATACATGTAAATACAAAAAATTGCAAATCAAAATGTTCCAAAAAACATGTGAAAAGTTTTTATCTGCAGAGGAGAGGGGCAGAGGGAGGTCATTGAAAAGGACTGTGCGATCAGTTCCCAAAATGGTATTATGTTGTTCTGGCAGTTAACTCGTAATGCAGACAATGGGAGAGATGGTGTCTGAAGAGTCTTCAGGTAACAATTAACTATAACAATGAACCTGCAGTCATGACACTGCACATTATTTAAATATTTTGTTTCTTTTAAAAGAATATGAGTGCAGGTATTCGGGTACTTTTTGTACATGTCTCTCTTGGGTTTAGAGTTTTGCAGTAGAACAGTGCTACTTCTGTGTGTATGTGTTGCATCCACTTCTGTGGATGTGTTGCAGTGACACAGTCAACTTGGTGGGCTCTGAATATAAAAATACTGTGTTTTTGAGAGAGCAGGTGGAGCCAATTCTGCACTTGATGTGCTGTAATCATTTAGAGAACCCACTGTCCATCTGAGGTAAAAAGATAAGCAACTTAGCCCTGCTACTACTATGAGTAACACCTTGGCTCTTTGTTATCAGCACAGGGAGCTGTATCCCCAGTCTCCTGCAATTTGAGACAGCTGCAGCTGTGAGAAAGGAAGTCTTTTAAAGACTTCCTAACAAACAGGTTTCCATGCAGCAGCCCATAGCATCAAGGGGTGTCAAAAGCAAGGAATTCCAGGTGCTTTGAAGTACATGAAATTCTCTGTCATAAACCTGACCTTTTTGGAATGAGATTAGCTGTTTGATTTGTATGTCATGGTAGGTTTCTGCAGAAGAGGTAGAGAAACCAGTTTGATCTGTTTTGTTGCTTCTGTTTTCTGGCTCTGGTGCCATAGACTGGTTGTGAGGGTTGCAGTGTGGTGGACATGCTTAGATGCAGGACCACCAAAACCCACAGCTGTTGTTTTTCATCAACAACAGTGCCAAATGACACATATTTGCAGTATTATTCTTTTATTAATATGTTTTAACTTCATTTTGCTATGCTCCAAAATACTGAAGTTTTAACTACACACTGATACAGTTTTTAGTTTTCCTCTTGCAGTAGGTGATTCTGAGATGCTGTGGGCAATTGTTATTTAAATACTGTGTGTGGGGTCCTAGAAGCATACAGCTCCTGTAAAGCAGAAAGGCTGGCAACACATACTTCACAGAATGAAATATTAGAAACAGCTCTATCTGTGGGGAATGGTACTATAAATAATTTCAGTACATCTCTTTAGAGGTCTGTATCTATGGGTAGATTGGAAATCTAGAGATTTGATCTAGAGGTTCCTTTTTAACTGCCTTCTGGAGGTGTTTACTGTGTTACTGAAACCTGCCCTGTCCTTGTCACTTCTTTTGGTGTTGCAGGCAAAAGTACTGTAATCAAAACCTTTGATCTGTGCCTTTGCAGTGTGTACAGTAATGAAGAGAATTAAGTCAAACTCATACAGTTAAATTCTGGCAGGCCATGCACTGCCTACCACAAAGGGACTGAAAAAGGAAGGGAATCACATGTTAATAGTATTCTTGTGTTCCTGAAACATTTCAGAAACCTGTCTTTCTTTACTGCTTGGCTGCTTATAACTTCATTTACCAAAAAAAACTTGTGGAACCTGACTGACAGTCCAGAAAGCAGAACAGGGTTTTGAATCCAGTTTTATGACTGCTGCTGCATTTTTAGGAATACTTCAATCATTTTAATTTTCTTCTAAGCATTGCTGGTGCTAATATCACCATTCTTATGGAACTGGTTTCTGAAGTCTCAGTTGGAGCACTCAGCATCTTCTGCAGTACAGACATGAAAGTCTTTGTGCAGAAGGTTTTTACCTGTTACCTGCCATAAGAGGTATTTCACATACATTTCAATCAGGCAGAAAAAAAAAAAAAAGAAAAAAATTATGATCTGTGTTTTTTTAGACAAAAAAGACATGCCCTTAGTGTGAGGGGTTATCGGGGGGTTTTTTCAGCCTTTGAATTTTAACAGTAGACTTGCCAGTAACTATTTGATTAGCAGTTTCTCTTATATACATAGAGTGTGAGTTTTGAGCTCTTTGCCTTTCCAGCATCTCAGTTGCCAAATACTTGAAACGCTATAGCTAAGGCACCTAAAAAATCTCATCACCACTTGTCAATTGATAAAGGCTTGTCATAGGCTTAGCAGCTCTGTGAAGATACAGGTTAGTCTGGACAAGGAGTGAAAAATTGCTGTACTATATGGGGTTTCAGATCAATGTGGGGATCATGATACCCATATTCATCAGTCAATTAAGTGTACAAGCCCCATTTTTATCAAACTTCTACCTTAGGATGATCAGTTTGCAAGTCATCAACCTGTGTCCTGGGGCCCGTGACACCAAAGTGTGACTTGCCATGTGTTTGAGTGAAATTCTGATTTGTCGATGCAAAATAAATCCATGGCTGCATGTGCACAGATGGATGAGGATGGGATTATTCAAGGTCAGGTTATCCTGTCTGTGCTAATGCAGTAGGAGATTAATGAAGAAAGGATTTAGCTGTTAAAAATGACCAACTACACTTCTTCCATGTGAACAGACACTGTACTGCAGTTAGAAGTTCAGCTTCCAGCCAACAGGATTCTCCCCAGCTAACTTTAACTAGTCTCTATCAACTGAACACATTGATATGGGAGCATGGGTACCAACTGCTCACCTGCAGACCTGCAGCCCTTGGTGGGCCTGAACAGCCTGGGCTGAAATCTCCATCCTTCCATTTCTGCTGTGCTGCTGCTCCTCAGCCTGTAGTACCGTTCCTGCTTCTCACAGCAGTGCAGACACAGCCTCAGCAGCCAGAGACAAGTTAGCTGCTTTGATCAGAGTTACAGGAAGGCAGTGTGGCTCCAACCTTCCCTCTCCTAGTGTTCCACTGCCAGGAATGTGAAATACCTCTACCTGGACCTGAGCAGCTGACATGGGGCTGATGAGAAATGTAGCTCTCATTTGGATGGTCTGTCCTCAAAAGGGTGGGATTAATTGCTAGTAGTGACATGGCACAAAAGGAGGTGCTGTGTGAAATTACTGTTCAATTTCATACCTATCAAAGAGTATGTTATTTCCCTTTTAAATTTCTATTTTAATGCAAATTAGATACTTTTGGGAAGAATCCAGATCAGTCTGTTGAAACCTGGTGTTGACTGTTCCTTATA
Organism: Buphagus erythrorhynchus; assembly: GCA_013400855.1. Lineage (NCBI taxonomy): Eukaryota > Metazoa > Chordata > Aves > Passeriformes > Sturnidae > Buphagus > Buphagus erythrorhynchus. The sequence continues at coordinate 30,604 of VZTT01044117.1, read as the reverse complement.
TACCAGAATGGAGAAAATAATCAATTACTTTGGTTTTCTCTGCTTGTTCTAAATCCCCCTGGGTGTCTCTTTAAAGGCCCAGAGTCCTTGGCTTCCCCACTATGGAGGAGTTGATGTCCATTTTACTGGCATGGCTGACTGCTTCCGGCAAACTGTGAAGAACAAAGGTGTGCTTGGACTTTGGAGTGGACTCACACCCAGTCTGCTCAAGGTGAGGTTTTACTTTCATCCCAGTCAAATACTATCCTGATAGAATCAAGACAGTTTTGGACAGCTGGGGATAGAAAGCTTATGTCATACCTTTGTTCTTAGTAGCTTATAGATGACAGAATCCATGACAAAGCAGGTTATAAACCAGCCTTGGAACTTAGTTTGGTTGTATTTCCCCAAATGCAAGCTTGGCTTCTAGATGTCACTACTTGAAAGTTCATTTCAACATCTTTGAAGAAGGGGGTGCTCCTAACACACAAGGTGGGGAATGGATAGGGGATTGCACTTAGGACAGCTAAACAAGTTCTCCTTCTGACCTGAGCTTCAGTAATTTGACATGTTGTGGTGAGCTGTAAAAAAAAGTATGCTTGTATAAGCCACTTGCCCAGCAATCCAAGGCAGTGCTTTCAGCCAGCTATTTAATGCTCGTGTATCACTTACTACAGCCCCTACTGAGTTGAAATCATGAAACAAAGCACGGTAGCTTAAACAGAAGGTAATTTAATTTACATAAATACGTTTTATAGTGATGTGATGAGGATTACCTACATAGAGTACTACAGGTCAGCTAATGAGTGCTAATTGAGTGACAGTGGGATTGATTGTGATGGCCTGCCTGTGACTGCCTTACCTTGGCTCATACAAAGCCAGTGGCCCTGGAGCTGCTTGTTCTGCGTGGGGCAAAAGAAGAAAATTGTGGAGTCACTCCAGTGTTATGTAGAATAAATTCCACATTTCCTGCCAGGATCTGCTGAGATTGCTTAGGATGTACTTGGGTATTTGACAAGTTCTGGTAATCTATAGGCTAGCATAGACCTTCTTCCTCACAATATTGCTATAATTAGTTATGTAACAACAATGAACTCCTACTTTTAGCACACTGCAGCTGCCAGCATAGTTTGAGATGAGACTCTGATTTTATATAAATGAGGACAAGGTCTATTAGCAGATCAGATCTGATGTCCTAGAAGTTCCTTTTTTTTTAACATCTAAAATATGGATGCTACTAGTGAGTCTAATTTCTTTTTCTTATATTGCTTTTTTATCAGATTGTGCCATACTTCGGTGTTATGTTTAGCACCTTTGAATTCTGCAAGCGGGTTTGTCTCTACAGAAATGGTTATATTGAATCTCCTTTAAATTACAAGCTAACACCTGGCGTTGACCAGAGCTTACACCCACAAGAACTGAGAGAATTAAAGCTCCTGCGAAGGGAAAACTTTGAGCCAAGGAAATCAGCGCTTGAAAACTGACATCAGATTGTCCACTGCAGATATTCAAATAACTTTTCTTAAGGAACTTTGCAAGAAAGATACGCTGAGCTACAGGTACTGACATTTCAGGGGACTGCATGGTTCTTGTAGTGAGATATGTGACAGGAAAGAATAAATCTGTATTGCATTTGCTGAATGGATATAAAGAATATGACTGGCAAGCACATACTGAAGAAGAAAGATGCAACTAGTTTGAAAACTCTATACTACTGGAACTTGAAATAACATTATTTTAGGTGCTTTTTAATACTGAATAGCCATTTGAGATTAAACCAGTTGCAGAAAGTCAAGAGAATAGAGATGAGAGTATAAATTTTCCTCGAAAACATTAAGAAAATGGATTTTTTTAAAGCAATCTGAGATACAAGTCAGCCAAAAATAATAAAACAGAATAAAATACATGCAACATGCAAGAACTTCTCCTGACATCTCCAGGTTTTTTAGTGATACTGTGTGGAAGTAGCATTCTACAGAGTCAGAATTAGTCTTACTTCAGTCATACTCCCAAATACACTCCTAAGTTTTTGAGATGTACTTGAGAATAATAATTTTGTCTGAATCTCCAGCATAAAGATGAATGTGTGCTGCTGCAACTGTGCTTTTGCTAAGACAGAGCTGTAATGTGCAAAATGGAAAATGGACTGTAATACACTGGAATGACAATCTTGCAAACTTAAGTGCATACTCAAAAATATTCCTCCTTTCTCGTACATTGTTACTGCATGTATGTGAATTACTTCACACTTTGAAAAATAATTTTCCTGAAGTTCTCGAACTGAAATATTTCCTGGAAAATGCAGTTCTAATATGTGTTAGATATTTCAGAACCACAACCTCTGTCATGTTGTTTAGTTACTTTTAAAGCTCTATTTTTTCATTAGACCACTTTTTAGTTCCAATGCACAGACCTAAGGCTACTGTGCTGCTCTGAACTTGCACACAGAATAGCACCAGGCACACCACCTGTGATTGATCCACTTGAACCATGTGTTCCAGGGGCTGCAGACAGGTCCTGTAGGTAGGCACCTCTGCAAGAGCACCAGGTTACTGCCAGTGCCCTGCAACAGATGGGCCTCTTAGGAGCTTTTGGACAACAGAAGATCATCTTGTGTTGGAGCCCTGGTGTTGCTCCAGTTCCTTTGTAGAAGTTCAGCTATGGAATAGCCCCATCCCAGTGCCTTCTGATAAAAAACCCAGACTCCTGTGCATGTGGGAAGCTGGCTGTGCCCCTGGCAGCATGGGAATCACAGCAGCTCACAAAGGTGTGTGCACACTGGCTCCAGCCTGAGCTGCAGCAGCCTGGGCTCAGCACAGCATTTGCTGCTTTACACAGCTCCTCATCTGTTTTTGCACTGTTTATAACCCCTGATGGGTGAAAATAAGTAAATCTCAGAAACTGCTTGGTTGGAACATGTCACAGCAGGATGAGGCATTGGCAAATCCATGCAGGAACAGTCTCTAACTGTGGAGAGAAACTTGCAGAAAGATTTGGGATAACTGTAAGGCCCGCCTTGCACCTAGAACTCATGGTTGATGTATCTTACAACTGAAGTCTTGTGTTATCTCTCTTAATGGACTTGCTCTGTTCAGCTGCAGTGGTGCTTCATACTGACTTTTTTCTCAGCGAAGAAATGCAAGCATAGATAGCAAAAAATTAAGATGGTAGAGAGCAGATCTGGTGGCTCATGCATCACACTGAGGTTGTAAGTGCTTTTGGTTCTAATCAACTCGCCTACTGACCATGATTCTCTGTGCCTCAGTTTTCCCATGGGCACAGTGCAGGTAATAATACTGAAACTTACTGGACATGTATGGATATCGAGATGTGAATTCTAAGCATGCTGGGGAGGAATGGATTTCTTGCCTTGTTCAAGCATACCTGTATGTTTTTTACTAACACTGTATTTCTAAATAGATTTTAAACCTTGAATGGGTACATACAAATGTCTGATCAGCTCTTCAAACCTTGTAAGAGTCAAGTGAGTCAAAAGTTATCTCTAACTTATTTCTGATGTGTTACTACCACCTTTGTATTATTGTGCACTCCTACGACCTATCAAGCACTAACCTTTTATCAACCAAGTCCGTCCTTTGTAATCACAAATACGCATGATAAATCCCCAAAAGGCAGCACAAAAGTATTTAAGATGTTACTGAAAGTCCTTCATCAGTGCATCACTAACATGTGAAATGGTGTATGTCCATGAAGAACCATCAATAGCAAGGCTAAACTCTTGGATAGGTGAAGTTCTACTCGAGTGACGTTTGGATGCCGCTGCGTGATGGGGGAGCGAGTAGTACCTGCTGGGATGTGCTTGTCTGAACATCTCAGCTGAGCACTGTGACTGCAGAAGGACTCCATACACGACTTGGAGCTGGGTCATTCCTGGAGCCCTGTGTGTGCAGGATGACAGTATCCCGGCGGGTCTGTGAGCGCGGGTCTGGGACATGGGGGCCTGTACGTGTCCGTGGATGAGGCAGCCTCAGAGCCCGCCCCGTTCCAGCCTGCGCCGCGGCTGTGCTGTGCTCGGCTGCTCTCGCCATGGCATGGGGATGGTGCAGAGGGGCCGGGGTCGTGGTCACGGATGGCCCCGTCGCTGCCGTGTGGTGTGCCCAGGGTCGGGATAGGCGGTGTGACCTGGCCGGGGCCGCATGTATGTCCCGCCCGCGGTGCTGGTGGCATCCTCCATGCCGTGATGCCCCGTCCCGGTGTGCTCCATCCCGGGACGTGCTGTCCCGGGGAGCTCCATGCCGCGCTCTCCCATCCCGTCACCGCGGCCATGTGCCCCCCGTCGGTTCCAACGGCGGCCCCGTCCCCCTGCGGCGGCCACGCCCCCTGCCGCAGCCAATGGGCGAGCGGGACGTGCGCCCCGCCCACACCCGCGCCCCAGCCCCTATATTAACGGCCATTGCGGCGCCCCCCTCAGCGCCGCCTCCCGCCTCCTTCGCCTGCCGTCGCGTCCCGCTCTCGCCGCTCCCGCCATGACCGATGCGGCCGTGTCCTTCGCCAAGGATTTCCTTGCCGGCGGGGTGGCGGCCGCCATCTCCAAGACCGCCGTCGCGCCCATCGAGAGGGTCAAGCTGCTGCTGCAGGTGAGCGCCGGCGGCCGGGGCCGTCCCAAGGTCGCCGCAAGGAGAAGGGGGGCGGCGGCAGTGGGCCGGGGGCTCGCGGGGGAGCGGCGCTGACGGCGGCATCTCGGCCCCTGCAGGTGCAGCACGCCAGCAAGCAGATCTCCGCCGACAAGCAATACAAGGGCATCATCGACTGCGTGGTGCGCATCCCGCGGGAGCAGGGCATCCTCTCCTTCTGGCGCGGCAACCTGGCCAATGTGATCCGGTACTTCCCCACCCAGGCCCTCAACTTCGCCTTCAAGGATAAGTACAAGCAGATCTTTTTGGGCGGCGTGGACAAGCGAACCCAATTCTGGCGGTACTTCGCCGGTAACCTGGCATCCGGGGGTGCCGCCGGCGCGACCTCCCTCTGCTTCGTCTACCCCCTTGACTTTGCCCGAACCCGCCTGGCAGCGGATGTGGGTAAAGCCGGGGCCGACCGGGAGTTCAGTGGGCTCGGTGACTGCCTGGTCAAAATCTTCCGCTCAGATGGCCTTAGAGGCCTGTACCAGGGCTTCAGTGTCTCTGTCCAGGGCATCATCATCTACAGAGCCGCCTACTTCGGCATCTACGACACCGCGAAGGGTAGGTTGACCAGAACGGCACTAAAAGGGAGATGCTGGGCTGTGGCAGGCCTGTAGTGCATTTCGACAGTGCTGGTGGCTTACTTGCTGTTCTCATCAAAGCCTCTCTCCTGCAGGCATGCTTCCAGACCCAAAGAACACCCACATTGTTGTCAGCTGGATGATTGCTCAGACCGTCACTGCTGTGGCTGGTTTAGTCTCTTACCCTTTTGATACAGTTCGTCGTCGCATGATGATGCAGTCTGGCCGTAAAGGAGGTGAGTTTCTACCTCACTGTGTAAGAGTTATTGGGCATCCCGGAATCAATAGCGGGTGGTGAAGTGAAGGCAGAGTGGCTTGGCTTTCATCAGCCTGTGTAGATATCCTCATCTCTTGTAAGCAGGGGTGTAGGAGGAGCTGTGGAGGCAGATGACAGGAAGGGGCATGAATGGGTTGGCCACTTGTAAGGTGGCATGCACAAGTCAGGTGTATGTCAGTAGGTAGGAATAGCAGAACTTGCCCAAGGATGTTTCAAGCCAGTGTCTCTGGGACAAGAAAAGACAGCCTCCATAGCAGGCACAACGTGGCCAACTGTGCAATAGCTTTTGGATTTGGAAGTGTTAATATCAAAGGAAGGAGTTGCTGCCTTCTGCTTGAGCTGGTCTTTCCAGTGTCTCCCAGGGACAATGCAGCAGCACCATCTCTCCTGGGCAGTCTTGTCCTCTGATGTGCTAGTATTGGAGAAAGTCAGGCAAGAAGTGGGATACACTTGAGATTGTAAAGCTAGCGGATACATGAGGCTGTTTCTGACCTGGATGTTGGGGGTCGTGGGCATCCAGTTCCTGAAGCTGTCTGTCTCCTGCAGCTGACATAATGTACTCCGGCACTCTGGACTGCTGGCGGAAGATTGCCCGGGATGAGGGCTCCAAGGCCTTTTTCAAAGGTGCATGGTCAAATGTACTCCGAGGAATGGGTGGTGCTTTTGTCTTAGTCCTGTATGATGAAATCAAGAAGTATACATAAGTTGTTTGCTGTTGTGAACTGGCATGTTTTTCTATGTAATCTATGACCGTTCATGGACTTGTTTGAAAACCATCTAGTTACTAAACAGTGGCGGCTGATGTTTATACAGGTTGGCATGGGGCAGGGGTGACTGCCTGCCCTGTCTTTATCAAACTATTCGCCCTGATGGGACTCATGATGGTTTCTATTTCAGTCACTCCTGCTTAAACAGTACAGAGAAATAAAAATCTGAAACCAATTTTCCTCGTCTCACGTTTGTTCTTACAGCAGTTGAAGTATGAGGGTGCTGAGGGTCTCAGCAGTTGTAGAGAAGGAGGAAGATGAACCATCTCGATCTGCAAGTCTCAGTACCTGCTAAGTACTGCTAGTTAAACACAGTGCAGGCTGCCGAGGAAGCTAGGTAGTGTTTCTTCCCAGGGCAAGCCAGTGGTGTAGGCTAGAATGGGGACTGTGTGCCACAGTCCTGCCTCTGGCCTGTTTATTCCTTGGAGGTTGTGAAACCTGATTTTGATGGTGCCAAGTGCCTAAACTGTCTGTAAAGCACAGCACTCCCTGTGGCACTGAATGCCTGGTAGGCTGGAAGAATGTCTAAGGGAGTCTCTGCTCCCTGGAGGAGCAGAGCTTGGCATCATGTTCTCTGCCTTAGAAACTGAGCTACCTACTTGGGCGTATAGGTAGCCAGAGGACACGAGCAGTTAATTGCTGCTGTTCTGTAGCTTCCCTGGCTAGCCTTGCTCTCACAGAGGGTGCTGTGCTGTGGGGATGCAGCAGCTGAACAGAGACAGCTGTACCAGCTGTGCTTGCTAGACAGGGAGGTGTATTCCCAGGCTCATTCCTTACGCCTGGAACTTAAGGTTCAAAATTTCAGGGGAGGGGGAAAATTCCTTTGTGCTCCTGGGACCATTTGGGGAAAACTGCAAGATGGAGCAATGTGTGTGGTGTGGCCTTTACCCAGATATCTCTGTAGGTCTGTAAGCCACCTCAGTGAAGCTGCCTGGTTTCTGCCTGGGGATCTGGAGTGGTGAGTGAATGTTCTCCTGGTCTTCTGCCCTTCAAATCAGCAAGTCTCCTCACTTTCCTCATGCCTTTGGTCCTTTCTGGCTGCCCAGACCTGCTCAAAGCAGTTGATTTCAATCACTGCAACCAATCTCAACCACTGCCCAAGGCAGTTAAACAAGACCTTGTGTTGTGAAGGGCAAGAGTTGTTTTTATTGCTGGAATCTAAGCAGGGCAGCCAGGCATGAGAGCAGAGCACCTTCCTGCTGCAGGTGGGGTTGGCTTGCCAGGGTCTCTGTGAGTGGGCATTTGCCTTCCTGATGGGAGACAGTCTTGTGCCTCACAGTTGAGCCAACTGTCCTTGCTGATGATTTTCAACTGCCCCTGGGCTGGTGCAGTGTGAGATCCTCCACTGCCTGCTGTGGATATGAAATGGGCTGTAAAGGTGAGATGTGAAACAATGCCACAAGCAGTGGGCAGTGCTGGGGGCACTGTGCCATGGGGCAGCTTTACCAGGGAGGCCTCTCCTGTTGTACAAGTGCCAGCTTATTAATTAAGGGCTCTCAGCTTCCTGCTGCTAAGCTCACTTGGATTTCAAGGGCTGTTCTGAAATGCTGCTGGTTGCTGAGCAAGAGGCATCCTTTCCTGTCCTTTCCTCCACAGGGGATGCATGGCCAGGCCATTGGCACAATAAGGTATGTGCATCATTTCTTCCTGCACTCAGTGGTGGATGACTGAGGCACTGAGCTGGGCTGTTATGCCAGGCTGCAAAGGAGCTGAGCTGAGAGATCCCTAAGTCCTTAAAAACTACAGATTGTGCACTGGGCTTGGGGTGCAGGGCTGACACTGAGTGAAATGGGTTTTAGCTAAGCTACCTGCCCCATTGACTGCTTTGGGGATTCAGGAAACTTTCACAGCTCTTTTTAGTTCTGGCAGGTGGGAGATGCAGGGCAGAGCCCACAAGGGGTTTTTCCTGCACTCCACTGTTGGGTAGCACAGGCTGGTAGGTCTTCTGGGATTTTAACCTCCCCCCTCCTGGCAGCTCCCTGGGAGCAGCTTTATCTGGGGACCAGGCTGGGGGTGTTCAGCTGCTGCTGTTGCCTGCCACAGGAGCACAGTGTACAGGGATGAAGGGGTTTGTTCTTGTGGGAAAACTGAGGCATGAGAAAGGTACTGGAGCCAGCCAGTGGCAAGGCAGCAAGCTGAGTGCAGTCCCTCCAACACAGCATTTTGTCGACTGGGCTGTGCTGCCCCAAGAATGGAATGGATGGCGGTGGATTTTCCTTTTAAGTGTGATTCTCCTGTGGGAAGGGCTGAACATCACACGCATCATGATTTCCTCCACAGGAGCTGTGTCCAGCCTGGTGTATCAGCTCCTTTGCTGGTGGGAAGGGATGGGTGAATGACTGTAATGCTGCTTTTGTCTCAGCCCCTTGCCCAGCAGCCATAAATCCCGGCTCAGGAGGTGCTGACACAGCACAGCTGCACAGGGGATCGTGTGACACGCTTGTCAGTGGCTGGGGCAGGTGGCGATTGGTGCAGGATGGTTGGAATGGCTCAGTGTGCACCAGCCTGCCCCAACTGGGCTGTGCCTGGCTGCGTGCTGAGTCTTGCAATGGAGAGCATCCCACTCCAAAGACTTGACTTGTAAATACCAGCAGAGTGCTAGCTCATCCACTCCACTGTCCCCTTCAGCAATCGGTGGGTCACTCCAGGCTGTGTCTCTGGGCTTTGGATGGAGCCAGGAGTGCCCCTGCCTCTATGTCCTTGTCACCCTTGGCAGGCATTGCCCCAGCATCTTTCATGTGCTGCCTGCATGACTGGCAGCATCTGGTGCAGAGGGGCAGGGGAACAGGCAATGCTTTGTCATGCAGGGTAAAATCAGTTGTTCCCAGTGGGGATTGTTCCTGCCACTGCCCAGCCATGCAAGGTGGCCCCATCAGCTGCCCAAAGCACATGCATGGTGGGTTGGGCTGTGGGGACCAAGCTAAGCTCACAGGCCTGCAGGGACACAGGCCATAGGACACAGTTCTGCACACCCTGGAGCCATACTGAGCTGCTGGGGGGTAGTGGTTTTGGGAACAATGAGTCCTCAGGACCTGCCAAGACCCCACACCAAGACTGGCAGCATCAGGGAGGTTCTAGGAGGTGTCATCCCACCAGTGGTGTGCTGGTTGTCACTTTCTGATCTTGCTGGGATTGACAGGAGTTACAGCCCTGGCTGCAGGCACGGGGATGGAGTTTTTCTGGCTGACAACAAAAAAGAGATTGGCTGCTCGTGCCTTGAAATCTATCCAAAACCCCAGCATGCTGTGGCCAGCTAGCTAGGTTCATAAGGATTCCTCAGCGGGAGTTACAAGGCTTCCATTCCATCCTTGGAGCCCAGCCCTGGAGCCTTTTAAACAAGCCCATAATTTTATACTTTTAAAATGCTTGGATGTGGCAAAGCCCCATGGACTCTTTAGGATAGCACCAGCAAAAGCTGAGACTACTTCGATTCAGGCTGATCAGTTAGTGCTGTTCCCAAGCTGATCACTTTGTCATACACATTGTTATGTGTAGTTTATCAATGTGCATTTATCAATGCAACAGTCTAGGGAGTCAGAGCAAGCCATCTGCACATCAGTCAGTGAGTAAAATAGCACAAACACGGAGCACAAGGAGACCTGTAAAGGGTTGGCCAGAAACTTCCCCTCAGGGGGAAGGCAAGGAAGACGATGCTGCTCCCCAGGCACAGCTGTGATTAACAGCTGGTTGGATTCACTGTTACCACTTCTCTTGAGTGTTCACAAATTGTGTGGAGGTTTTGTACAGGTTATGGGGAACCAGGTAGCACTGTTACATCTAGAGCTGTTCTGACATGGTAAATCAGACTAGAGTTTTGTGAAGGTGCTTGGAAACTGGTCTGGACTAAGCCATGAAATACAGTAAGGTACATCTGGCCATTTTGGCACAGATTCCCTCCTTCACTTTCATTTCACATTTTGTGATACCTCTGCATCGGGACAAGTTCTTATATATAATATGGTGCTCAGTTAAACAAACAAATCTATCACTTACCTTTATCTACAGATTTATAAAAACAAATGCTGACTTTTACAGTAACATGAAATCTGACTTTTCTTTGGTCTGAACTCTGCTACAGATTGCCCATTTGCTACCAGGGTATGGGAAACCCTGCAGGACAACTGGTTTTATCTATTATAACAGGACATTTCATCAATTGTTTGGACTTGGTGACCCTGCTTCCTGTTGCTACAGTCAGCTAATATATTTTAATTCATTTAGATTTAGGAATGAAAAACCGAACTTGATTTACACTGAACTAGCTCCAGTTGAAGTAAGAAATACATAATAATGGATTGGATTAGATTATCTGTGTTGGAGTTATTTCAGCCATGGATTGCATAACTACAGAGTATCAAAAGCACCTCAGAAGAAACGAGGTACTCCCCTTTCTGACTGGTCCATCCACAAGTCCTGAGCCAAACTAGGCAGATTTCCAGTGACAAGAACAACAAACACTGATTGAACATGGACTGGCCTTCCAGAAGCCTATGCTGTGCTGTTTCAAGGTTCCAGGTGGCAGGTAAGTTGATGGCAGAAGGTAACAGCTACTTTGTTAACTTGTGCTGAGCTGGGGCACTCACCAGATTTTCTTTGTGCCTTACCAAACTGCAAGGTGGTTCTATCCCCACCTGGCAGCCCTTTGACTCCACAGCTGAAACCTTTAGTCACTGCCAGCCTTAACCCTGACAATAAATCACACCATCCCCAAGTTAGCTTGTTGTTCTGGTGTCACTTGAAGCAAGACCACACTTCATCCTTGGACAACTGGAGATTCAGCGTCTGCATCCCAGCACCTCTCATATGGTTCAAAACCTATTTTCAATGCGAAAGTCTTTTACTCTTGCTTGGGAAAAAAATCTGAATTTTTATAGAGGGTGACCTGCGGTTACCCCAGGCTTGGATCACTTCCAGAGGAACCCTGAGGCCCTCGCCTGGCTGGACTGTGCTACCACACGGGGAAAAGGTTTGTGTACCCACGCACATCTCCTGCCCTTCCCAAGTACTGCACACCACCAAGGGCCTCTGGCTATAGGCTTCTGGAAATAGGCTTCAGATTAGCAGGTGATGAGCAGGGAACAAGATCAGCACTGCGTGAGTTAATGTGAACACCTCCTTACCAGCCTGGGATTAAATTGTCACAGGATCTACAGACCCATCTCTGCTAGCTCTGGGCAGAGTTCACTCCCTCTTTTATTCCTTGTTTTCCTGAGAAAGAAATGACAGATCCTTAGGTAAGCAGATCTGAGTTTTCCCACTCAGGGTTATAAAGCCAGATGGGAAATCTTTATTGATTATAGGAAGTTTTCCATAATAATTGTGGGAGATGGAAGCATCTTGTTCATCGCTGGCATTTTATGACTGGGAGAGTAAGAACACCTCAGGAGAGGTATTTTAGTTCAAATCTGTAACATGGTATTTAATCCAACAAATATATGGGCTAGAGAGCACTGTTACTACATCACACAAGAGACACAAAGTACTATTACCCAAACAAGGTACTTTAAAAGCTGGTGTTTAATGTTGTCTATCCAGGTCCTTAGTGGTCAGTACATTCCAAACAACTTTTCCTTCACATTTCACAACTCCAAATACTGATACTGTTTTGCCCAATGGGCTAGTTCAGATGTGCAGCTGTATTCTTTAATGATCACTGGCTGTATCAATAACTTCCAACCATGTATTTGAACTCATTAGTAGCAGTTTTTATTTACAGTAGTTTAAAACAGGCTTGGGTTTTATATTCTTGTATGTGTCTGTTGTGACAGTGTAATTCTGTACAACTGCAGCCTTGTGATGGTCAGGAGGAGCTGAGACTGCAGTGCTGCAGCCTAGTCTGTGCTGGCTGCCTCTGGCAGGTCACGGTGAGCAGCAGCACCATGCCCAAACCTTGCATCCCAGTCATTCCAGATTGTGTTGGAATGGCATGACTCAGGCTGCTGCACCTTTTGGACACGTTTAAAATAACAAAATGAACAAGAGACATAGAGCTTACTTTTGTAAGGACTTCTTTTTTGTACAGTTACCCATCCTTCCAATGTCATCCAGGAAACACTTTTGAAAACTTCAAAATAAAAAGACAGGTATCTAAAGATGAACTTAGGAAGGCACCAGCAAAGATTTTCTTGAAAGTAGATATTCTACCTGGAATAGCCTGCTCATAACACTGGGTCTGTAGAGAACTGCAGTTTGCACAAAGTCTGCAGTAGCACTGGAGTTAAGACTGGTACCCAGAGTATCACTATACAGAGGGATACAGAGAGGTTCTCATCCTTCAAGCTGGCGGCAGCACAGTGCAACTCTTGAACATTATGTGTTACTTCTGCTTTGTTGACAAAACTGTGATAGCTCTTGGAAGTTTTCTTCTGTCTCCAAATCCCCAGCAGAAACACAGCATTTCATTTGAACTGGTTATCAATCAGGGTTCCCTTCATCTTGGCTTTCTTGGCTTCCAACTCAGCCTGAATAACAAAATTAAGGCAGAATTAAATAACGTCTGGATAATTTTCCCTTCAGTGCTCCAATTAAGTTTGCTCTTCTTGTCTGACGAATGCAAACTTTTCAGTTCCAAAACCAGGAGAAAGAGTAGCTCAAGTGCTTTGCTGACATACAAAACAAGGACCGTCTCTAAAATTGTAAAAAGCCCAAGACCAACTGCCCAAGAGACAATTTCATACTTTCTATCCTCAGGCGGAAGTAACACATTTCCTCCCCCTTTCCATCTACTACCCTCCAGTCACAGGAGGTAAGATCAGTTGTGATGTTCTTGCCATTTATTCTTTGCATGCCCCTTGCAGTAGCAGCTGAGCTGCAGATCCCGCACAAGAGCCTTGCTGTGCCCTGATGCCTCATGGCAATGACCTGCTCTGCCAAGCAGGCATGAGAGCATGGCAAAGCCATGGCCTGATTTCTCCTTCCCTTTTTCCTCGTCCAACAGGTCACAGAAAGCCTCCTTGCAAGCACTCTGCTGGCTGCTCTTCAGTTAGCTCTCCAGGCAGTGGCATGCAATTTTAAGTTCGGGAGGACTAGAAGAACATCTCTATAAAACTTGTAAAGGAAATCTCATCCTCACAAAGCTGCAAGTTGCCTGTGACTACACCAGACCTCTCTATATTTGCAGTCTCATCTGCAAGATAGGTTTTGTGTACAAAGCAAACACATCTCAGAGCTTTGTGTTAAGCACCAAAGAAAAACTCACCAACTCTTGTAGCCTTTTCTTGCTCATGCCTTTGCGTTCCAGCTGTTTCTCAATCACTTTTGCATTCTGTGCATACGAGTCTGCAATCTCCCTCTGAAATACATAGGTCACTTTGCAACAGCAAACCCCAAAGCAACAACATCTCATCCAAACAGTGAGACCATTGCTGGCTCTGCCCAGCTCAGATGTGGCTGCCACTAAGGGCATCCAAAACTCACCGCTTCAATTTCCTCCTCCTCTTCATCAATTGTGGAGACTGTGACAGAACTGAATTTGCCCATGTCTTTGGTCCGTTTGGTCATCATCACCTGGGTGAAAAACAAGAATATTTTGTTAAACCTTGGCAACAGTTGTGCCAGTAGGGATTGCTTCCTCCTTCCAAAGCTTTTAAGGCTTCTTATGCAAGCCATCAAGATTACCTGAACTCTGTGGGTGCCAAAGGGGAATTATGCTCAGTAATTTCTGGGCTTAGAGGTGTCATTACCAGAAGCAAGCCCACTGATACACAGTATATGAGCCAGACTTTGAGAATTCACTGTGCAGACTACCAACTTAAAATTGGAAACTTTGTATTAACTGAGCCTAAACATCAGGCACACTCTAGATTTTAGAGTTTATTTTGCTCTCCTTTAGTGCTAGGACTCCATGCTGCAGTGACCTCTGTCAATGAAAACTTAAGGGAGACATGGACAAGACACCAAATAGAGTTATTGTTCAGAGGTCCTTTTCTTTTTCTTTTCTCTCCCCTCTGCCCTCACCATTAAGTTATTTTATACAGCACCTTTAGAAAAGCAAAGATATCCTTTTAATGTAAAGCAAATCACCTTTTTAGGAGGTTCTTGTTTCTGAGTATATATGTTTGTTTTCCCAAAACCCTGGCCAAATTTGACCACAGCACCATCAACAATGAACGTCACAGGAGCATTTTTCTGTTGGTGTTGATAAAAGAGCAGCAGTCCACACCTAGAAATAGAAATATGCAGAGCTGAGAGAAAACCCAGATTCTGGATTCCTATGATTTCCTCATAAAAAGATTCTAAAAGTCACTCAAAAAACTAAAAAAAGTCACTCACTTGCCACACTTCTTCCTGAACTGCCGCTCTATGCCTTCGGGTCTGAGGGAGAGAGGCAGCGCTTGAGCAGAGCGCACGGACACGGGGAGGGAGGGAGGGCAGCCCCTTGCCCGGGCCTGGGGCTCAGAGGGACGGGGGATGCAGGGGCCGGGCCCACCTCCGCAGGAAGACGCTCTCCTCCTCCTCGGCGTTGCAGAACTTGTGGGCGTGCTTGGCCGCGTCCATCACGCGGGCGCGGTCCCGCGGCCGCATCGGCAGCTTCTCCAGCTGGCAATCTGCGGGGAGCGGCGGGGCCGGGCTGGCGGCGGGGCCGGACGGGCACCCGCGCCGGGAACCCGCAATCCGNCGGGGCGGCCCCGCGGGGCTCCGGGGAGCGCAGCGCCCGGCGGCTCCCGGAGCTCCTGTGCCCCTAAAGGCCGGGCGCTGGACAAGGCTCTTCTTGACAAGCACCCCGAGGTCACACGGGCAGAGTGAGCTCACACGAGCTCACAGGCTAGCAGGGTGGGAAAGGTCCGGAACGGCAGGTTTGCAGTGCGGCAAACAATAACAATATTAACTTTCTTCCTCTGGGTTTTCTCCCGTGTCTCTTTCTTCCCCACACAGCTGGATTATATGAAATTACAAGTGAGGATAAACTCGAGAAACAGAGCCCAGCCAGCCTGCTTTACACGACAGCAGAGAGATTCTTTATTTCCAAAAGCTGTTAAAGAAACGTAGAAAATAGTTTATTTTTCCCTTGAAAAACACTCTCTGGGGAAGCAGAAAATGCAGTGTACCAGGTTGTGCTGGTTTTGACGGCNGCCATATCCCACATCCCGAACCCACACCCATATTCCACATCCCAGACCCACACCCCGCCGCCGCCTTCCCGGGCCCTCTGTGCCGCCGGGCCGCGGCCTGCCCTTCCCTCCCCGAGCCGCGGCCTGCCCCCGGCCCCCGGCTCACCGAGCACCAGCACCATCTGCCCGCACAGGCAGTAGTAGACGTGCAGCGGCTTCTCCCCATCGTCGTACTCCTCGCGGTCGCGGGTGTCGGAGCATACGACGGACCGCGACACCACCTTGGGCATGNGCTGGGAGGGGACACAGCCAGGACAGCTGATCCCAACTGGCCCGAGGGAGATCCCAGAGCATATGGCCTCATGCTCAGCATGTATCTGGGGGAGGAGGAGCGGGGGGCATTTGGAGTGATGGTGTTTCCCAAGACACCGTTACGTATGACGGAGCCGTGCTGGCCCTGAGGAAGTGGGGAATGAGCTCCTTGTTTTGGTTCGCTCCTGCCCCTGCCTTTGCTTTCCCTACTGAACTGTTTTGATCCCAACCCGCAGCGCCGCCGCCGCACCGCCCCCTCCGTGACGCCACTGCTCACGTCGCACCCCCGCCCTCCACCGCCGTTGGTACCGCCCCACAGGCACCGCCCCCCGCCCTGGTGGTAGAGGCTGGGCCGGGGGCTCAGCTACATCCGGCTCCGCCCCCCTCTCCCCGCGCCGTTGGTACATCCCGGGACCGTCCGGCTGCCGGCGCAGGAGTCGGTGTAGTCTGGGCTCTTCCCCCCTCCGTGCTCGTCGTAGTGGTAGAGGCCGCGATCGCTCCTGTCCGTCAGCGCCGCCGCCGCCTCAGTCGGAGCTCGAGCCTCAGCCGCGCCCGGCGCTCCCTCCGGCAGTGTATGCCTGAGCTATAACCCCCAGCCCGCCATGTCCACTCCGGCCCGTAGGCGCCTCATGCGGGACTTCAAGAGGTACCGAGGCCGCGGGCCGAGGGTAAAGGGGCGGGCGGGCGGGAGGAGGACGAAGGGCCGAGCGCTACCGGGGGAGGAGGGGGCAGCACAACATGGCGGCGGGGCAAGGCGCGCTCCGCTGATTGCGTAGCGCGGGCGGTGCTGCCTGGCGCGGGTTACGCCGTTTGCGCAGGCGGCCGCTGCTAGGCCGGGTTACTCCATTTGCGCAGGCGGCCGCTGCCGGGCCGGGTTACGCCGCTTGCGCAGCGGCGTCCCGGGTTACGCCGTTTGCGCAGCGCGGGGGGCGCGGGCCGCGCTCACTGTCCCTGTGCCCCGCAGGCTGCAGGAGGATCCCCCGGCCGGGGTGAGCGGGGCCCCCTCTGAGAACAACATCATGGTGTGGAACGCCGTCATCTTCGGGTGAGTCGGCAGGGAAGGGGGCGGCGGGCCGCGGGGGCCGCTCAGCCGCCGGGGGGTTGGAGTCGGGCTGCCAGCGGGGTAACGCTGTGCTTTGCTTTCCCTTCTCCAGGCCCGAGGGGACCCCTTTCGAGGACGGTAAGTGCGGCGTGCGGGGTTGGTGTTTGGCTTTCTCAGGGTAAACTGCTGTGGTTTGACACGGCCTTGGTGTCACTACCGTAGACTCTGCAACAGGTGTGGGCCTGGGGATGGCGGGGGGGGGTCGTGGGTGCATGTTCACCTGACCACACACGTGTGTTCCTGATTTATATAAATACTATTTTTCTAATCCTACTCTCAGAAGGTGTTGTAGATTTAGATTGGTGTGCTGACTTACAGAAACATACAAATTAGCTTGTATAGTCTTGCTTGTAATTGCTACATCTGTTATAAGTTATTTTAAGGATTTCTACAAACTTTTCTGTTGAACTCTGGATCATGTTTTTAGGAACATTCATGTTTGGGTAACCATCAATAACTTGGTATAGAACTGTTGTCTTTTGAGTTCTGTTTTTTTCTGATGCTGAAAGTGTTTTGTGAGCAAGTTCCAGTGTGAGTCAGCTGAAGTAGGAAATGGGCTGAATGATAGAGAAAGTTTGGAAGAGGGGCTTTTTCTTGTCATCTATTTCGCTCTGCTGCAATTGATAACATTCAGGGCTTATGACTGAAAAGACCTTTTAAGGTTAAAGGCTAACTAAATAGGTCCTGGTGACATACCTGTAGTTTCCATCTGATCTTACTGACTTTGATAGGTTTACTGATGCTTCTTGAGTACTTAAGCATCTTGTGAAAACCTGTTAGACATGAAATACTGTCTAACTGAAATCAGTGATGCATTTTTTAAAATACTTTCAGTGTAGGCTATAATTAATCTTAGATCTCCATGACTCATGATAAAAGCATAGGAAAAATTCCTTAACTCTTATGTTGTTCTTGGCTAACTCCCTTGTCTTTGTTTATCCTTGGAGGTGGCACCTGTGGATGTGCCTCTGAATTGCAGATTGTATTTCTCTGTGAAGATTTTGAAGACTTTAAATATTTCAGAAAACTCTGAAGACTCACTTCTTTTTAATGTATTTCATTAGTTAATAAATTTGCTGGAGTAGCTGCTTCAGCAGTCTAATGTTTAGAACTTGGACTTAAAACAATGCATAATAGAACAGCTAGACTGAATGTATGTTGCTATCTCATCTGGTAACCCTTAAAGAAGGGCTCACTTAAACTTCTGTGGGGGTTGCTAGAGCTGCTTAGGCTCTTGGAGCACTACTGCTAATAGAGTGATTCAGAGTTTGGAGCAGAAAGCTGTCTCCTTGCAGTGTGCTAAAATGCAGGCCATGCTCAGGCTCTTCCAGCTCAGCATGTGGTTAACAGATGCTATAAGGGCTTTTTTTCCTATATTTCCATTTAGTTGCAGAAGGTTGAGGGCTGCTTTGGAGAGCCCTGACATATTGATTTCCTCTGTGCTTTCTGAGGCAGCATTGCGTCTTTATCTTGGATACTGAGGACATGTTGCACTCACAGGAGTGTGAGGTTCAGACAGGTACTTGAGGCTGCTGCTGCTGTCCTCCTGCTTTAGTTGATGTCATAATGTAATCTCAGGGTGTGATGGAATGCTCTTTTCGTAGCAAAGTCTGTGCTTTCACACTGTGTGCTCAGGAAAATAGATGTGGCTTGCATTGCAGGATATCTGCTTATCTGCTCCTCTGGATGTATCTTACCTTACTAGATAACAAAGCACTAAGTGGTGCCTGGAGATAGGGCTTGTTGGTGCCTCAGCTGTGCTTTCCTATTCAGTCAGTGGAGTAGCACAGTCCAGATAATGGTAGTGCAGTTCAGCTCCTTGTAGGTAAGAGTAAGGAAATTTTAATTTAACAGTATGTTAGTTTGGACTTGCTTTGCAACTGTGCAGCCCTTGTGACTCAGAGGTACACTGAAACTCTATAATCTTTCTCATTAAGCCTTTGAAGGTCTGTGTTCTTTTTCATTTTTAGGCTCTTTCACTCTGTGGTGATACTGTAAAATTTCAGATAGCTTAGTTCTTGTAAAAGTAGCCTGTGAAACTTGGGGGAGGGAGGTTGTTATTCTAGATGTATAATAATGCCAACATTTTGAGAGTTACTGTTCTTTATCCCTGTTCTGGTGAGGCCCTTCTCTGCTTGCAGCTTCTAAGGTGTTGTAGTTGGTCTGGGCTGCAAACCTGAAGTTGAAACACATTTGTTTACTTGCTGTGCAGCATTCTGCAGCTGATACTCCGCCTTCTCCACCCCCAGACTTTGGAGGGTGTTTTCACAACTCGGTGTGCAGGCTGGCGCAGCTTAGGAGCAACCACTAATTTAGATCAGCAGCATAACTTCCATCTTCTGGTTTAAGAGGATTCAATTGCAGGAGTTTGCAGTAGGACCCTGGGGATATTTTTCCTGCCCTTCACCATATTTCTAAGAATCCTTGTGTGTGGCATTTAAAGTGGTAATGCTGGCATAGCCATGGAAGTCCAGGCTGTCCCAGTCCTTTAGACCTGTGTCTCTGAAACTGGATGATGATACTGTGGTTAGTGTAGGATTCCTGGCTCAGAGAGGTTTTAGTTCAGCTACTGTAGTATCCTGCCTTGCTGTGCTTGTGCAGGAGGCTTGAACGGAGGACACAAAGCATTTGTCTTCTCTGTGGTTTATGCCTTGCTTATGGAATATGGATCCTGTATCCTTGTGCAGGAGTGAAAGAGCTCATCCCTGCTTTTTGGGCAGTGGAATGGAGGGGTTGCTCTTGGAGGCTGCAGTGAGGGGCCCTGCAGGGACACAGGCTCTGCTCTCTGGAGTTGCTGGGGCTGGTGCACAGGCTGTGTAGAAGCCTCTCTTGGCTGTGTCAGAGTCTCAAATCCTGAGGTAGAAGTGATTAACAAGGTAAGTACAGGGCAGAGAAGGGAATGTTCTTCTAAGATTAGTGGTGATCCCAATATCAATAATGAGAGTAAATATGATAATTTATGTTTTTAAAATGTCTGTCTAGGGTAGGTTGGGAGAAATACCAGTTCAAAGTGTTAAAATTAGTGACAGGAGAGACTGGACACTGAAGGGCTCATCCCCAGCAGTGTGTTGTGATACCTGTTTTGGGCTTTCAGTGTGAGTGACCCTTGGACTTCGGTGCATCAGATCTATGGATTTGCCCTTTAATAAAGCTCAGTAGTGAGGGTTTGCCTACTGTGGACCATTTCCAAAGAGCCATTGCCACTCTGGGCCCTGACTTGGAAATCTGAGTAGATAGATAACTCCAGCTGGATGTTGTTCCAGATGAGCCCCTTGCTCAGATTTGTGTTAAAAGTAGTGCTGTCCTGTCTCTGGTGAGACAACAGCTTCCCTTTCTTTCAGTAGTTTTAAGTAGATTCTAAGATCAAACTGCTTCTGTTACTGTCAAACCTGTGTGATGGTTTGTGCTTGGTTTTCAGCCTACTGCTTGCTTAGTCACTCCTTCAGGAGGAGGCTACTGAGAACCAGAACTGGGGCAGGGAGAACTGGGAATATCTAGAGTCAGATCTCTTAAGTGCTTGGTTCTAAGGGGCTGATGTTTGCAGTTGGTAGAAGTTGTTGCTAACTTCCCAGTCCTGGGTTTCAAGCTGATCTCAGACCTAGCTCTGTGCCTCTGGACTAAGCTGGAGTAAACTTGAAAACCCCACTGCAGACTACCGATAATTTGAACAATCCTAACTCCACTGTTCTGGCTCGTTTGTTTCAGAGTGAGATAGCATAGTGTTGGCTCTCTGCTGTTACATTGTTAGTCTGCTAATACAAAAACCAAACATGCATGAACTTATTTTTAGGGTGTTGAGACTTCCCACTGCTGCAGGGAAAGTGCTAAAGCATTTGCACTGTGTCTTCATTTGCACACTGGAACGTCAAAGCAATGACCTTCATTTCTTGCAACTGAGTGTTACAATTTATCTCCTTATAAAGAAAGGAGTCCCTGGGAAATCTTGCCGGTCCTTGCTGATCTGGGGGAAAAAAAAAAAGTAAAACCGAAAATCTGTTTTCTGGTTTACCAGTTGTTGGCACATGTTTGCCAGCCAAACAAAGGAATAACTTCATTATATTAGTGGTGGAAAACTCCCTCACAGTAGGAAGCAAGGACACTGAGCATGGGGGAGACAGGGGGAGCCTGACTTATTGCTGATACATAAGGATGCTCTTTCATAAAAGGCAATATGCCCCACCAGCAGCTTATTCCAGCTGTTTACTGTCAGGTGCAGTCCTTCTACAGGAGAGCTGTATATTTATATGAAAGTGCTTCAGATACTCTCTCTGGGCATACCCAGGAACATCCTCATCTGCCTCTGGGCTGGATGCTCTTGGTGGTAGTGTGGCTGGGAGGAGCTTGCATGGTCTGCAGTGGAGTAGGTAGAGTTCCTTAGTTACAGAGCTGAATCAGGAGCAGTCCTTAATCCTCTGAACCCATACATGCAGCTTAGTTGACAGACTTCTTATTCTCAGATTGTCATAGCCTCAGGAGAAGGGCTAAAATAACTTACATTGGTGCAGGTTGTTAAAATGGTTAGATTGAGACTCAGCTACAGTTTTCTGTTTCTGCTTAATCAGTCTTTCTCTAAAGATGACAGTGTGAAGTAAATGGTCAGGTTTATATTTTAAAGTGTCAGATTTGGATGCTGCATTCAATACTACTTTTCTGCAAGACCCAATTACCTTACAGTTGTTGAGAAAATTACTTTTTTTTTTTTTTAATTTAGAGGAAATAAATTACAAGGTCCTTGCCATGACAGCATATTCCATAGATAGGACTCACCGAATGACGCTGTTTTACACAGATGGTTCTACACCCACTGCTGTTTGTACAGTGTACTGGGATTAGGCTCTCTGGGAGAAAACCCCAAGGGCAGATTCATTTCCATACATAAACCTTTTGACTGGTATTGGCAGTAAAAGTAAGTCACAGGAAATACTCTTGTACCAGTGCTGTCTGGCACTTGAGCATTAATGATTAACTCCATGAGAGTAAAGGAATTGCTGTGGGATTGCACAATGTGTGTTCCATATCCAACATGCCTGTGTGTGCACAGTAGTGTCAGTGTGTATTGTGGGGGAATGCTACTTACTCATCCCTTGTATAAATTCATGCTGACTAAAGGCTGCTTATCTCTCTTTCAACTCCAGGAACTTTCAAACTTACAATAGAATTCACAGAAGAATACCCGAATAAGCCACCTACTGTCAGATTTGTCTCTAAAATGTTTCATCCAAATGGTAAGTACTTACACAATGCCTGGGTTTACTTTTGCTGTTTTGTTGGAGGTTTGGTGGGGGAAGAGAGGGCTGGGGTGTTGTTATTTTTTTTTTTATAGCTTGCTGTATAAAAGGTCTGTTTATTATAGAAGTTTCCACTATCTAATAAGGCAGCAGAATTCCAATGTGGTTGTGTAGTTTTGGTGAAGATGGATATATGAGCAGTGCTCAGGCTTGAAAAGAAAGGGGCAATAGAAAGAGCCTCTTACCTTTCAGGTGTTACAGCACAGTACTGATGAGACACTCAACTGCCTGTTAAGCCTTACAGAAGAATGTTTTGTACTTAAATAGCAGTGCTTTGGACTTCTGTCTGCATGTATTGTAGACATAGCATAGTGATACTGGTGAATGCAGCTGTCTTCTATCACTTTTCTTCCCCAAAATGCCTGTAAGAATGATATACCGTGGAATGTTAGGGTCCAGCTATAGCCAGTGACAGTAAGATTGTTTAATTAATTCCTTTCCTTGGTAACTGAAGGCTGGAGAGGTATTCCTTGCCTCCAAAGAAATACTAACTTTGTGCAGAAATACCAGAAACCTTCCAACATGGCAGGTGTGGGTACAGTGCAGTGAGGGAAGGTTCTCCTGTAGCTTCTGTGCGTAAGGTGACTGGACCCTGTTGTAGAGACTTCATGGGGAAACCTTGAGTGTGAACAGCTGTTTGTGGGTGTTCTTTGTATGGTTCACTTCTGGGTAGCTAAAAATTTTTTTGCCTTAAAATCTGTTAATGGTTTTCCACAGCAGTAGTTGCAATGATATAAAGAAGTTTGTGAGAGAATAACCAGGGGTTCAGTTTAAAAGCTTCGGGTTTCTGTGGTGAAGAGCTTCACTGCTTCCTACCTACAGGCCTGTTTGCAGGATTTCAACCTGTCAGACACTATGGACTGTTGCAGTGTGTCTGTACACAGGTTTTCAGGACCAGGCAATACTAGGGAGAAAAGCCAGTAGCTGTACAAGTTGTGTTTTAAGCTGGTTTTTTTGACCCTTTCCAGTCTATGCAGATGGTAGTATATGTCTGGATATCCTTCAGAATCGCTGGAGCCCCACTTATGATGTCTCCTCCATCTTAACATCCATACAGGTAAAAGAACTCTGCATGAAGAGACAGAATTACATTAGGATGCTTTGGCAAACACAGCTCAGGAAACTTTTTTCCCCTCTCCTAAGAGCCAGTATAGCAGCTATACCTGTATACCAGTATAGCAGCTGTATATTGGCAAAGTGTGAATCCTTCCCAGGTGTAAACTGGCCAGGCAGTGACACAGGTGGTCACTGCAGGGGCCCCCCAGTGATGCATTGATTGGCTGTCACAGCAAGTCACCTGCACTGTGCAGGAGTGATGCTGCTGGCCAAAGCCTCTAAAGCCTTGCAGCTGCAGGGATGCAGTGTGCTGCACCTGGACTAACATCTCTGCTCTGACTAGTATGGATAGTGTAGAGAAGGTGTTGTAAAACTGTATTTTGCAGTGCCTAAGGATCTTTTTCTCTTTGCACAGTCCCTATTGGATGAGCCAAATCCGAACAGTCCAGCAAACAGCCAGGCAGCTCAGCTATACCAAGAGAATAAGCGGGAATATGAAAAACGGGTTTCTGCAATAGTAGAACAGAGCTGGCGTGACTGTTGACCCAGGATGATGCAAATGAACACTCTGTTGATGAGGAAAATAAACAAAATGTCCGAATCATCTTTTTCCTCCTAGCATTTACTTTGCAAGCAAAATAGCTGTTGTGCTGTTGCCACCCTCCCTTGCTGAAGCTTCTTCTCCTTGGACATCAGAACACACCCACTTTGAAGTCAAACGTTCTGTACTTGGGTTACTTGCAAAAGAGTTACTGATGCTAAATTCATTTTCTGTGGTCCCTTTCCAGTCTTAGGGCAGTATTGTGCATTTCTGTAGTGTACACTAAGCTTTTAATTGTAATTGTGTTATACACAGTGATGCTTATGTGTAGCTTGATAAAAGGGATGTTTATATACATACACATTTTTTTAACTGATATTAACTAAAGAGCTGATGTGTCCAGGCTGGTCACTTACCTCTACTATTGATTTAGACCCCACTGCGTTTGTAAGTACTGGGTGAAGAAATCATCTTTAGTTTCCCTTTTGTATTGGTTTATCAACTCCTTTACTCATGTTAAAAAAATCAACTCTTCGATTGATTCCTGTTCAAAGATTTACTAGGACCCTGGAATGCTTGTTACTTCTACACTTCACATGCAAGATTTATGTACAGATCTACATAAATTACTACAGCTGTGGTACTTGGATCTTTGCTGAGGGTGAGAAACAAGCCCTTTTTTTTAAATTGCTATTTTAAAGGACATGCCTATAGGCACTGTCAGTAGGTTTCTATAGTCCTGTCACTGAGGCATTACTGGACAAAACCAGGTAGAGCTGTGGTACTCAGCAAAAGGCCTTCCACATTAAGGAAGAGGTAAAACCTGACCTGTTCCAGCAATGGAATTATTCTTCTTTGGTGTCTTTCTCCTGCCCCTTATCTTTAGCTGAGAAAGATAAGTTGTTTGGGATCTAACTTTGTCTTATGGAAAGTTTGAATTAAGTCCAGGGTAGGCACTCGAGTCTCTGCAGTTTCTGCTCTTTGTAGATGACCGTGTGGTTTGTGTGAGCTACTGCTGCATGCTTGAGTTCATTCCCTTCAGTTTTATGAAAGTATTTTTTCAATTCTGGAAAAAACATTTGTAACTCCAGTCACTTTTTTTGTAAGGCAAGTTTGTACCTTTGGATACAGAACCTTAAGCAGCAGTGTGGGATGGAACCTGCAATTGTGTTGTCCACTGTTCCAGTGTCTTTTGTGTGCACATTGGTCTGTTAGTTGAAAACTATAACTTTGCACAAGTAACCCATGTAAGAAACTGTACATTTTTCAAAAGTTGTAAATAAAGTGTAACCTTAGTGCTTATTGTATAAATAGGCAATAAGTGTATAACTGTGCTTATTTAACTGGGCTGCCAAGCAGTTGGGTGTGGGGTGAAACTCCAGCACTGTGCAGCACTTGCTCCTGTGGGCAGTAGTGGGGGAGAGGTGCTGGGGTGGTGCAGAGGAGGGGCAGGGGAGGAGAGACAGGGCTGGCTGCACCTGCAGGAACAGCAGGGCAGGGACTGGGCTGGGGACAGAAAGGAGCCTGTGACTGTGAGATGCTACAGCACTTCATGAGCTCAGCTGATACAGGAGCCACATTTATTTTCCTCCTATCTTAGCAGGTGGAAAACAGGATTTATGATGAGTAACAGATAACAGAAGCTGGTTCTGTTGCTGAGCTCTACAATTACAAAAATTTCAAAAAATTGAATGCAGATTTGTACCTGCAGTGACAACAGCTTGTACCCCGGATCAGCCTTGTGCCTTACGTGGAGCAGCTGTAATGCCTGCTGCAGGCACAGCCCTTTCTGAGGGGGGCCAAGTCTCTCTAAGGCCACAGAGGCCTCATAGCAGTGCCACCATTCACTAGTTTAAAAAACGCAAAACAATGGAGTGGATTCTTAAGGCAGCCAGAAATGAGCAGCACAGAGGTGCCAAAGCAGCTTAATCCCACCTTCAATCCTTTATCCACAGTCTCCATCACAGCCCCCATGGTGTCTCTCATGAAGGCTGAGGCTCTGCAGCCCCCCTAGGGACAGCAATGCTGCCGTTCCCCACTGCCCTCTACGGCCCCGGCAGCCAAACCCAGAGCCCCACCCAGGTCCTGCACAGCCACCGTGTGTGGCAGAGGGGTCACAGCCACGACCCAGGACAGGAAGGGCAAAATCCTGCACAGACTGTCTGGGCCAGCTGCCCCTGCTGAGCTACAGTGACTACATCTAGGCCACACCTCTCCCAAAAGAGGCATTTTTCATCTCGAATACCAGTGGTGCTCTTACTGCCTTCCTTGGCATCACCACGCTCCAACAACCTGGTGCATACCCTAGTTAGGGAGGAGGAGCTTCAGTTTCCTTTCCCTAGAAAGTACCAGGCTTCTTCCACTCCTACAGCACCATCTGCTAGAGTGTTCTTGAGAGCAGAATTCAGACATAGAGAGAAGAAATAATGCACAAAAAGCAACCCAAAACAAAATGGAAAAAAAACCTACTTTCACAATTTACTGCCATATTATTTTTTCACAGCAGCAGGAAGTTGTTACTCAGCAGGCCAAGCAGGCAGAAGCTGTGCTGCAGCCAGGCAGAGAAGAGAGGACGCTTGCTCTCTGCTTCCTGAATCTCACTTGCCAGGGCAGTCTCTCCTCTTCCTCCTCACCCTGCAGGGATGGAAATCCCCCTAACTGCTCACCACAGGTTAGACATCCTCACCTCAGCCTTGAGACCATTTAAAAACAGAACAAGAGGTGGGAAAAAAGATAGAGGAGGGTGTAATGATTTGGAGAGGCAAATTTAAGCAGCAAAAAATTGAAGGTGATGGCTGAGACATGGCAACAGGAGACCAGACAAAAGCAGTGCATTAGGACTGGCTTAGCAGTACAGAGGCATGTGCAGGCCCCACTGCTGATGGAATAACCAGCATCTCTAGGCATGCCTCACTCCTGGCTCTTCCAAGGTCAATTGCTATTCTTTAAGCTTCCCAAGCATGAAGTGAGTGTTCTCCAAGGCTCAGAGCACTGCATCCTGTAACCCTGCCGGTAGAGCAGTGCAGATGGAGCTCAGAGGCCACTTCCCCTAAGGAGGGAAGCACTCTGGCCTCCCAGGGGCATAAGCCAGCCCAGAGAGCTCCCACACTCACTCGTGGTCAGAGTGAGGCCAGAAGTTTCCTGGGGAATTGCCCTCACCAGACACAAGCACCAGTACAGGGATGGAGCAGAGAAATAACCAGGCACAGATTCGGTTTTGTTCAGGATTAAAGAGCTGATATTCCAAGTAAAAAAATAAGTTATATAACAGTCCCCACAAGCTACATGAGCATCTTTGAGCGTGGGCTCTGCATTTACCTCCAGTTTTTATATTTCACACTTCACCATGGTATCTGCACATGTCCACCATTCTCCAAGGTAGAAACACACTGCAATTCTCAGTCCCATTCGCTGGCAATGAAGGCGCCTTCAGTGATTCTCAGAATGGGAGACTTAAGGTAAAATCTATGAATAAAACTACCACTAAACTGGTTAAGGTTTACATTACTGTACATACACACACAGCAGAGACAAGACCTCAATATATGTATTTCTCAAAATAATCAAGTTTTCACACTTTTTTAAATACAAAGTGTGACAAAACCCTTTTTTTTCCAGAAATAAAACTTTATTTTTGTTGTCATTAATACCAATTTTACATACAAGTTTATGCCCCTAGACTGCATTTCCTTTGCTTTTTAATTTTTTTTAAAAAGGTTTTGTTTTTCCTTCTTTGCTCAAGAAGAATAAAGGACCTTAATTTTAAATTATGTCAAATTCCTTCTCGTTGGACATGTGTGTTTGCTATTACAAAACTATTAAAATGTGAGGGAACAAGTAATATCAAAGACACATACAGTAACAGCACTACTGCTTTTGGGTTGTGCTAATGCGTTTGAACAGAATTTGGTCGGTCCTAAACACCTAACAACATTTTAGAAATTATATTGCCAACGAAAAAGACTTTAATGTCATTATTACCCACAAGAAAAATGCAGCATCTCTTTCTTTAGTCAATAGTCCAGGAAATTCAGTCTCTGATCAAAGGGGACACCTCACCTCAGTTTGCTTGGGGCATGATAAGCTCGTAATGCCCAACCTGGCCTTCCTGCTTCAGCTGGTCTAACAGATCTTCCTTGCGCCGCTTCCTGCTCACCACCAAGTATCTGTTGTGTCCCTGCCCATGGGATTTACTTTTAAGACCATATTTTTGGGCAATTTGATGTATCTGCTTCCGCTCATCCATGGTCAGTTCTCTAGAGAAAGTCAAGTCAATGTGACTGTCTGAGCGTGCATAGTTTCGAATGATCTCTTCAATATCTCTCTTAGCGATTCTGTTCACCCTTTCTACATCAAGCCCAAGTCCTTCCCTTTTGAACTGTTCCTTTACTGAAATAGGCTCCCTAATTCCTTCACCATCCTTCCCTAGGCCACCACCTGTCCAGCCCATCTTTCTTAAAATTTGGTTCCCAATGTTGTCTTCTTTGATCTTCTGTTTGAAAGCCTCCTCTGCTGATCGGCCTCGAATCTCATTTCTGGAGATGACGTCTTCAACAGTGCCTTTTTTCAGGTTATTAACAACAGTTGGCTGAGTCTTTTTGAGGATTTTCACGGCTTCCTCTGCTGCCTCATGCTTGACAGATTTCTTCACTCCAACAGCTTCTGCAATGAATTCATCTTCAAGCATCACCTTGCATTTCCATCGCATGCCTGTCATCCTCTCAAAGACGTACTCCACCGTCATCTTGTTGAACTGGGCGGTGTCGTTCAGGGTACACACCGGGTTACTGGAGTTCTCGTAGATCACCAGGTCCTTCAGGTCCTTCTTCCTCCCAGAGCCCCGTGATGAGCAGCCCACTTTCTGCACCTGGGTCACTTTGATGGATGCTATATTTGACTGCATCTTCTGCAGGATTTTCAGTGCCTCCTCAGCTGCTGCATGCTTGCTGGTCTTTTTTGTGCCAAATCCCTCGGCCAGGCAGTGATCTTGGAGATACACCTGACAACGCCACGAGCGGTTGGGCATTAATTCATACTTATATTCAACAGACATTTTGTTATATGAGGCAGAATTGTTAAGTATTCCTATTGCATCGCTGGCATTCTCTGTGAGGACAAAACTAGTCCAGTGTTTGTTGGCATTTGCGGAACCTTTCGTGGATTCAGTACCAGGCTGCATGGGGACACAGTCCCTGTTGGCAATTACAAACTCGTCATGAGGTTTGAGCGCGGGAGGGAAATCTGGGCGACACACACCTGCCTCACACACCACCAGGTCCTCGTGGTAGGTGTGCTTGAACTTCCGCTGCACAATTCGAACTTCCACGGATTTCTTCAGCAGCTTCACCGCCTGCTCCGCGGCTCGATCCCGGGATCCGTTCTTGCTGCCGGCATAGCCAGTGGCCAGGTAGACGTTCTGACACCGCACCTCACAAGCAAAGCCATCAGTCAGGAGCTTCTTGCTCTTGGGCAGGTCAGCAGGGGCGATCTCTTTCAGAGGAACATAAATATACTCAGGGTTTGTCTTGCATGCCTGAATTGAACGTGTCAAAAGATAGGTGAAGTTAATTTTATCCATCCCAGTGTTTGCATCTGGATTAGTGAGATTTTTCCAGACAGCTGCTGACAGTTTTTCCATAAAGCTCTGCTTCAGCATTATTGCTGACGAAGGGAAAGTCTCTGATGCAGACGGGGCAGTTGAAGGGGAAACAGAAACCTGCAAGGCGCTGCTTGTTGTAGAGTCCACACTATTCACAGCCTTCTTGGCTGCTGCTGCTGCTGCTGCTGGGCTTGGCTTTGCAGGCCCTGAGCTGGAGAGCTGGGGATCCACCTCCCGTGCATTCACAAAAGAATTTGTACAGTTTTCTGCTGGCTGTGCCACGCTGTTTGTATTTGCCTCCTGGCTCACCTCCTGCGTTTGGTTATCCAGAGAATTGTCCTTCTTGTCATCCTTCTCAGCGCTGGCGACAAAATGTATGGGCTCAAAGCGTGGTCGCACTCGGAACCTTGGGGGCACCTTTTTGGGTGGCTCAGGAATCTCTTCTGGCTCTGGACCTATGAGATGGAAGAAAATTACACAATTACCAATAAGTGCTATGACAGGGAGACAGTGTTTTCAGAAGGTGATCTTCAAGAGGAGCCTGCAGGCTCTGAACACATGATTTGCATTTCTTAGCCAAAATCCAAAAGGTTTCCTTCCAAAAGACATTCACAATTTACCAAAGACATTCACAATTCACCAAAGACAATCAGACATTCTTGTGCAGGTCACTACAGTGGTATTTCCACCTTCACAGCTACCACATAAAAATCTCTACATATTTAGTCACATGACGCTGCCTTCCAGCATTGCACACTGACCCATTTGGTCATGTCTGAAGTTAATCCCTTCAAATCTACTAAAATAAGTAAATTTAATAATTTAAAAAATTTAGTAAGTAAAAAATATTTACTAAAATAAGTAAAACTATGGCCAACAAGACAGAACACCAGAGCAGGACTAGAGCCTCAGCTCTGACTCTGCTGCAGGGTTGCAGGATGATGTCAGATAAACTACTTTATCATCAGGTCTTCTCATCTGAGGTGGAACACAGTGGTACCAAACCCTCCTTTCTAAAACACACAGGGCTGTTACTGACTTAATAGAAGCACATTTTCTCTCATTGCTTTGGGCTAAAGGGCAGCAAGCATGAAGAAATCTGCCCAAGCCTCAAGGGACAGCTGTGGTAACTGAGGGCCCATTACTGACAGACCTCTTGTTTCTTCACCAGAAGAAATGCAAATGAGACAGACTATCCTGGTGTGCACAGCTACTACAGAAAGGGAGAATCAAATAGCTGACAAGTAAATATGTTACATCTAAGAGATAGTTACACAAGACTTCTCCTGTGGAAGATTCAGCACCTACATGCTGACGTGGTACATGTGTGTAATTTCATCGGAGGAGCAAAAGGCCAGCTCAGTGCCAGGAAATGCTGTCTAATCCAGTGCCAATGTGTGCAGCCCTGCTGT
>VZTT01044094.1:0-14719 GCA_013400855.1 Buphagus erythrorhynchus | reverse complement strand
AGACTCCTCCAAAAATACAGATCTCCTGATTTCCACATCACTCTGGGCTGGGCTGGAGATTCACTGAGCAGCCTTGGGCACATCTCTGCTCATCTCTGTTCAGATGCTTGACAAGCTGCACTGATATGGAGAGCAGAATTTATTAATAAAGTCTGCCAGCATATCCTGCCTTCTCTTCAACTGGAATTTTCCACTTGCACTGGTCTCTGTGGGCTTCAAGGGCTGGCCAGGTGGTCTGCTCTGAATTTAACAGCCTGAATCAGATAAAGCACTCAGTCTGGATCATCTGTGCTCTGCTAGAGTTAGACAGATGCAGGTCACACTGGGAACCAGCCAAAGCCATCCCCCTCCCTGCAGCAGAGTCATCCACATGAAGAGGAAGGTGCTCACAGGGAAGAGATAGTTTGCAGAAAGGTGTTCATTAATTGCAATTTTGTTCCGGACCCTCTGGTGAACAGAGACACACTGGGAACAAATGAAAGTTTTTGGAGTTGGGAAAAAAAAAAAAAAAAAAGGAGGAAAAAGTTTTTCCTCTTAGAGCAGGGAAATAGTTTGAGGCTATGTTTTAATTAAAATGAATATCTGCACTATCTTAATGTTATTGCCAGTTAAGTGTAGCGGGGTGATTTAGAGTTCTGGAACACAATTATACTCTGGTAATGAAGCTCCGCAGAATTATCCCAGGAATTCAAAATGCAGGGGGGAGCAGCAGCTCTCATTTGTAACCACGTTACAGCCTCTATTGTTACAGTATTTTCTGTTTTCCTCAAAAGATTAACTCAGTGGTGTTTAAGTCTCCGGTTACATTAAAGAGAAGGGGGGAGCAGTGACAGCAGCTGTTCCACTGTCCCTGCAGTGAATCCTTTCCAAAGGGATCCATTCTCCCAGCAGAACCTGTCCATGCTCCTGGTGGCTGCTGGGGGCAGAACTGCTCATTAACTACAAACACCCCACGTTCTGCAGGTGAGACCTCAGGTGAGGTGCCTTGACAGGTGAGGTGGAGCCTTTCAGAGCTGCTTCACATCTTCACCTCTGCTTCTGATTCCTTCTGGTCTGCCTGGGATATCTCCTCTGCCTGATGGGATTCCTGTCATGGAAAAAGAGAGAATGGGCAGCTCCCTGCTCAGCTTGATCCCCTTCCAGTTACACAAAAAAACATTCTTACTTCTTCAGCTGTGCTCCAATACAGCCAAAGTCACACACACTGGAGTTATGTTTTTAGGTTTAGATGTTGAGTTTGAGCTCCACAGTGCACCTGGGTCACTCCTGGGTTTGTGCTTTGCCAAGAGAGCCAGAGCCATCCACACATTGTGACACCACCACTGAGACAGGCTCACCCTCCTGTCCACCCACAGAACTGCTCATTTCCCCACCCTAGGAAGAAATTTGCTCAGCCCAGAACTGATTCAACACACAAGTCCTTCAAGCCCACCAAAATTCTTGGCTTAGGGGAGATGCTGAGGCACAGAGTGGATGTGGAAGGCAGACACCCCAAAACCTGCTCTCCCTCAAGAACTCTTCACCTCTGACCGAGAACGACCCAAGACTTTGTTTCTGGAAATGGGAAAACTGTTTGGAAAAAGGAAGAAACCCTGGCAGTTTTCATTCCCATTGGAAACAAATTTGTTTGGTATTGAGGAAAGCTTAAAATTGAATTGAAGGTAACTTCCCTTGAGTTTTTGATTTGCAGCAAACAGATTAAAAGCAGAAAGGAATCGATATGATAATAAGCACAATCCTCAGGAACACCTCCAAACCCCTGTGGCAGACCTCAGCAGTATGATTAATCCCAGAAAACAGAATTTGTATGCTCTCTTCCTTTCTGTGGGTTGTTTTGCACAATTTCATATCACAACTAAGGTCCAGACTGTTCAAATGAGACATATCTGTCAACTTTTCAGGATTGTCAGTGTTCAAATCTAGCATCACATTCCTGAGATACAGACATTCTAGCTCCAACCAGGTGGCACTTTTGGGGAAAAAAATAAAAATGGGCAATAAAAGCAAGTTAAAAAATGTCTTGCTGCTCTGCTCTGTGATTGAGTTTGAAACAAACTGGCCCGAAAGAAATGTTCCAAACCTGAAATGTGCAGTGTTTCTTCCCTTTTCAAGATGGAATGTTTCTATTTGCTTGCTTGAAACTAATTTTAGTTTGTCCACTTCTTTCCAGTGGAGCCTTTTGCAACCATATTTCCCAGATCTTAGCAGTGAGAACAGCTCTTTCTTTCAGGCCCTGGTCTGTTCCCACTGAGCTGTGCTTTTCTGCCTTCAGGCCTTCTAAAATATTATCCAATGGGGCAAAATGCTGCTCAACGTGTGTAAAGACCTTGCCTTTCACCTCCAGGTTAATTCCACCTCTACAACCCAAAAAATACAATTCTCCCATTGTTCAGTTCTACCTGAGGAGTAAAGGCTGTCACCTCTCAGCTTTGTGAAAACCCACAGCTCAAGCTCTGACTCGAGGCAGAAGCTCACTGTTAGCATAAAAAATAGGTCAGTCCATTTTCTGCAGAAAACATTCCTCCTGCGAAGTTTTGGTCCCTCTCCAACCACTTGCTAAAAGCTCATGACCATGGAATAAAGGCTAAGGTCAAATGTCCTGGAGCTATGAGACAATATCTCAGGATGCAGGTGTCCTTGGGCTCTGATTTAGGTTTCCATGTGTCTTACTGCATTTGCTTAATGATTTTCTAGGCACCTATGGCCATAGCATCTGGGCTGCTGCCACAAATTAAATGCAATCAGACATTAAATCAAACTGCCTCCAGCAGGCTGCAGAAACAGGGCTCCTCCAGCAGGCTGCTGCCACTGCTGGGCAGAGGGGACTCAGGAAGGAAAATTCAAGCAGAGGTGTTGCTGAGAGGGTGTATCTTGAAAAGTTGGCACTGTGGATTACCAGGATATCCACACTCCTGCACTTGAATTCTTCCTCTATGAATATCAGAGAAAATAAGGCCAGAATATATCTTAAATTACTTAAATATTCTACAGCCTCACTGTACAGAGAACCTGCCCTTAGGCTTCCTTTTGGGCAAAATCCCAGGCATCATTTATGCAGCACAAGGCCCTGAGGTTCAGACACTGAGACTTTGGTGTTTTATGGCTTCTTATTAGATATTTATTCTTTCAGCATGACCACTTGAATTTACAGTAGCACATGTTGGGGGAGATGGATACCTATCCCAGGCCACTGCCTGCTGAGGGTTCCTTCCCTCGTATTGGTCCTATTTGGAATTTTATATTCCATATGTTATTCTTGGAGCCAGACACATGCATGACCATTATCAGCCTGAGTGCTAACAGCTGGAATGTATAAACTGTCTGATATAACAGAAGATTTATCAAGAATTTTTCCCAAATAATGTAAATTCAGCCCCATTTTGGGGTGTGAAAAACTGTCATATCTAGAACTGTGACAGTATGAAGTGATATCTGACTCAGTACTGTTTGTCAAAATGCCCCAAATAGCCAGGTAATAATTCAATTTAATCCTCTTTATTGTGAGAGAGTGAGGGAGACTCTCAGGGCATGTAAAATCTGTCTGCATGTGTCCATCTGCTTGCAATAGCTCTGTATGGCAGCTTGATTGGAAATTATTTGCATGGGAAGGAAAGGTCGCTGTCTCTGAAGGACAAAATCTGCCTCTCTGTCCAACAAACTCTGGGAGCCATTGGTCACCCTGGGATGACAGCTCTGAATTGCAGGGCAGTGTTTGCTGCATTTATTTCTCCCAGTAATTCAGGGGGCGTGTGTGAGTGGAGGAGGTGTCACACGTTTGGCCGAGCTCGGGGTGTGACAGAGGCACCGGGCCACGGTCACCTCAAAAACACTGAGGGATATTTACAGAACAGAAAATAATCATCAGAAGCTGTTTACTGATTAAACTTGAAGCAAGCCCAGTCCTTCCAAAAGAGCAATCATCTGCTATTCATCACAGATTCCTGCAAGTCTGGATGCAAGGGCTGTTGCAAAGCTCGGGAAGTCCTTCATGTTCAAAGTCACTTTCTGCTGTTTGTGTTAATGATATGGGAGCCCTTAGGAACCAGGGCTGAGCCTTGTTTGAGCTTCTGGACAGAGAAGAAAATATATAAAACACAGACAAAGAACAAAGGAGCATCCCTTCTGTAGGGCCTCATGTCAGTGGCACAGCTTGGGAGCATCCCAGTGTTCCAGAGCCATTCTCCAAGCCCACATATGGGGACACACAGCACCTGTGACTGCAGCCCAAATCTGCTCAGCTACATCTTCAGCCGTGGTTAGCATGGAGCTGCAAACTTGCTGGATGAATAAAAACTCTCTCTCAGGTGAAAAACAACAGGGGATTCAAGCTCATTCATATTTGAATGAAAATGAGATCGATCTTTTCCTTTCTAGTTTTTCAGTAGGATTTACAGTTTCATGCATTTGAATTGTTCCTCCCTTCCAACCTTGGATCCTGTGGGTCAAAGTGACCACACTTGGCAAATGGGGACAGTGATTCCTACCAGCTTTGTGAACACAAGCAGGGTGGCAAGAAAAGGCCTCAAGTGGTATTTTATGGCCCCAACCAATGTAATCCCTGTGGATTTCTTACTGTGGTTACTGAGAGTGGGATGGCTATTAAAAAAATAAAAAAGGGGTCAAATAGCTCCTGTCTAATGGACAGAGGGCTGTTTTTAGATGTGTACAACAACTGGCACCATCAGAAAATAACCATCAAGTATTTGACTTCATACTCACAATCCATGGAGCATTTCCAAACAGAGCAGCACTTCCACATGCATGGCAGGGAGGAAGAGGCAATAAGTTGCACCAACCTGTACCTTGTACCTCTGGTCTGAAGATCAGAGTATTCAGTGACATCACAGCTTGAAGGGTTAAATCTGATTGACTTTCCACACCAGCAAGACAAATCTCCACGATATTTTCTCCCCTTTTAGATGGTGATCTTCGATTAGGAAAAGGAAATGAATTGCCAAGAATTTTGTCCTGCTGTGTAGGTGGAACTGTCACACATTAAAACTGCTTTCAATCACCAGCAAAACTCAAATGCAGCAATTTTCTTTCTCTGTTTCACCCTCAGTTTGAGGCCTGATTTTCTACCACACCTGTGGCTTTGCTGGGGAAACTGCCTCCTTCCTTGAACACAGAGAACAGCAGAAGGGAGAACAGTTTAGTGCTGAACATATGAAGACTCTTACAGGGAAAATGAAGCAGAAATCCTTGGGAGAGGTATTTCTGATGGAACAGATCCTGGGTTTGAGAGAAGTGCACTCTGCAGCACTGGGCTTGGAGAGAACATGATGTGCTGGACCTCACCAGGAGTGGATAATTCCAGAGCCCACATCTCAGGGACATCACTTCCAATCTCACCCATGTCACACAGTTACTCTGCAGAGCTAGGAGAGTGCTTTGGTTATTGAAACACAAAATGAGCTATCAGGGAACACGGTGCTTAAACCAACCTGAGCAATGACTCCCCGTGCACTTTGCAGCAAGTCATTTAATCTCCCTGTGCTGCTCCCCTCTGCAGGCTGAGGACAATACTTGCTGTGTGTACCAGGACACTGCAAAGCTTCATCTGCTGAAATTACTGTTGCTCTTTGTAACTACGGAGTGTTACGAGAAGAGATAATGGAAGCACAAGTGAATTTCACATTTGAGTGGTGGCCATTAAGCCTTGCTAGAGACCTCTGTCTTCAAAGACATTTTATCTCTTCACTCCAGTGAGGGGTTACACTTCAAGGATTAACCTTGCACATAAACCAAGACAGGGCTAATTTTTGTCCATGTTTCCCCTAGTGTAGCTATTTACCCCAGAGAAAAGAGAATATGGGAGTATTATTTGTACCTGCCTCCTAGTGGGAAATGCCTGCCCTAAAAACACCTTTTGTCCCACTTTCTCTCATGGGTAGTGGAATCAGCACTGCCAGGAGTCAGGAATGTGCATCCCAAATCTTCTTCTGAAGAGATTCATTGGAAGCTGGGGACACTCTCATCCACAAATATTTTTTTATGGATGTTAGCTACCCTTTGTGCTGTCTGTGGAGTCACTTATGCATCCCCTGCTGCCTAGGAGGTGCCCTGCACTAGCACACCAGGGGTATAATCAGATAATATCTCCTACTACAGAAAAGTGCCAACCCTTCTCTTCACAGATGGCTGAATGCAAACCAAGTGCAGGGGCTGTCACTGGAGTTATTTGCTGCAGTTGGGTGAGCAGGGAGGGCACACATGGCACACAGGCACAGGAACACTGGTGGATTTGCTCTCACACTCACACACCAGCTGCAGCTCATGCCCACAGCAAAGCCTTCCCCAAAATCACTGCAGGGCTTTGGCAGAGCTGATCTCACGTGTCTGCTGGGCA
Organism: Buphagus erythrorhynchus; assembly: GCA_013400855.1. Classification (NCBI taxonomy): domain Eukaryota; kingdom Metazoa; phylum Chordata; class Aves; order Passeriformes; family Sturnidae; genus Buphagus; species Buphagus erythrorhynchus. The sequence goes on along the minus strand of VZTT01044094.1, from coordinate 8,370 downwards.
CAGGGAGCTCCTGCCCACGGCTTTATCCTGTCAAAACCTCAGGGTGGGCAGGGAAGACATGCACCAGAACATCTGGATAGGGCTGGGAGTACTGGGAGAGTGGACAGGGAAGTCCCTGTGAGAACCAGGAGCTGAGCCCTGGCAATCCCAACATTCTGCCAAGAGTTAAGGCATTCCATTCTCCATTCTACCAGAAATTGCCATCCTTACCCAAAGCCACAGCTCTGTGGGTTCTCAGCTGGGCTGAGCTGTGGACCTGTCCTTGGTGGCACATTTCAGGCTCTGTGGTGGGGTTGGAACGACCACTTTGTTCCACTCTTTCAGTCTGTGGGGCAAAAATCAGTGGGATTTTCTGGTCTGTGGTTGTCAGTCAATCTTGTCAAAGTGTTAAAAGTCAACAAAACATATACTCTTTGAAATGGAAAGCAGAATTTTGCAGAGAGCCCTGTCTGAAAGAATTGTGACCAAAAAAAAGGGCTTTTTTATTCATTAAAATTCAAATGCAGATAAATAAGCAACAGCTCCAGTGAGGATTATGGAACTTCGGTATTTATGAGGAAGCAGAAATTTTATAAATATTGAGATTGCCTATTTTCTACCTACATACCCTTTTTTTTAGAAGAGTAATAACATTTGCTAGTCCAGCAATAAAACTATGCATTTATGCAGCAGCTTTCATCCAGAGATCTCCAAGTACTTTGCTAGCATTGGCTGGATGAAGCCTCACAGAGCTCTTACAGAGAAATAAGGAATTATTATTCCCAGTTTATAAATTGAGAAATGTTTGCAGAAGATAAAGGAATTCTGTCCAGTGGCAAAGGCTGAGAATGTGGCAATGCTGTGGCAGAATCTGGCAGCTGTTACAGGAATTATTCTCCATCTGAGGGGCTCCACCAGTTTAAGGATGAGTTTGGAGGGACAAAAGTTGCTGCAGGGACTGATGGGCTGAGCTTGCAGTGTGCCACCACTTCACCCCCACTGCCTGTGTGCTGTCATGGGTGACAATGAACAAGAGTAACTTATTCCTACAGATCAGCACCAATCTTGTGTGAGTCAAATAAAGGGTGCATCAGCTCAGAGTTATGTGCTAAACAACTCCGTGGCCTCATGTATTCAGTAAGATAGGGTATCTCTCCTTAGCACAAAATCATGCCATGTAAATGTCACTTTTATGGATAAGGTCAATTTAAAATATGTTCCCAGCAGCAGCAGCAGCCACAACAACAACAACAACATTAACAGCAACATCAACAACAACCCAAATAATGTTTTAATAGTTGTCAAGACTTCCCCTCTACAAGACTTTTTAATGAAATTTGCCCCTGTATTAAAAGGAAATTCTGTCATAAATATAAGAAAGAAAAAGAATGTCAAAATCCAATGAAAGATAAATACAGACTGAGAAGAACACATGTTTTCATCAGCTTTTAGCATTTTAAAAAGGCAGAAAATGGATAGATGTAGGACTGTTTTCCTCTTTTCAGAAAGAAGAATTCTTCCATTACATCAAAATAGGGAAAAGGAGATTTGGGTCTTCCCCTGCCCAGACCTGGTCTTCAGAATAAGCCTCCACCAATATCACAAAATTCCTCAGACAATCAGAAGGTTTCCTTTCTTAGATTATGTCTTTTTGTGGGTTGGGATATTTTTTCTTCTTCTTCCTCCCTTTTCCTTTTAGCTGTCTCTATGACATGCCTTCAAGTGCTCAAGATTACTGGGCTGGATAATATCCAGGCAATTAATCGGCTAAACTGCAGTTAAGGTGATCAAGAAATTTTAATGGCTGAAGGGATGTTGATAATGAAGATGAGGATGATGATAAAAATGATGTTAATGAAAATATTTGCCTATTTCTAAACTTATTTTAGTTGTCACCATCAGTGGCTATTTTGATGTAGCAGGTTCTGGCTGTGAGTTGCAACCTGTGCTTGTGCAGGGGGTGAAACACTCATGTGGCCTTTTGGAAGCAGATTTCACATCACCATTGATGGAGGTATTGCTGTCTGGTGCTTCTCATTTAATCTAAGGCTTTGTCTCTCACCCACTAATTTATATCAATCCCTTTCTTCCCATTTACATGTAACACCTTTTTAAATCAAGCAGGGGTGTCTTTTCCAGGGCCCTAAGTGGCAGGGAACTCACAACATTCAGCTGTTGCAGGCATCAATTACTGCTGCTATTTAGAGCCACATCTCCATCAGAGTCTGAACACGTCTTTGAAGTTTGCATCCACTGGGCTTTGCTGGAACGTTTTCACTTCAATTGAAAAGCATTTTGTTTACAAATCCCTTCCCCATGTAAGCTGAATGATGATGATGATCCAGTCATCACTGCTTTAGTGCCTGGGACACAACCAGCCTCTTCTCTTGGAAACTGGCATTTTCACTCCCTCAGCAAGGGCTGGAATCCAGCTGTCTGAGGCATGGGCAGCCTTTCTCCTGGTGTGCACTGAACACAGCTCTCAGCTGAAGTTATTAAAGAGTGATCCCAAGGGAGAGGCTGCCGAGAAAACTCACAGATATTTCCTCGTTTCTTTAGGGCTTGCATGTCTGAGTCTTGATTGTTTCTCTCTAATTTCAAGTAAAGCTGAATGTTGAGTCTCTTTTCCTCTGTTTTGTTGGTCAGTTGGTGTTTTTTTTGCCCATGGATCACATTCCTAACCGTGAAACTGCTGGGATGAAGAAGGCAGGGGAAAGGAAGGCAGTGCTGCAGGCTTTTGTACTGACACAGCACCTGAGTCTTGATTCCTCCAACAGCAAAGCCATCCTTCCTTAAAATCCCCTTTGGGCAAGGCTTTTTGGTGTCCTGAATGCACTGAGCTCCCTGTCAGAGCCCCAGGCAGAGCAGGGAGCTGGAAGGGGCTCTTGCTTCGTGCTCCTGGTGAGCAGAGCCTGCCATGCTGCTGCTTTTCTCCTGCTGATCCCCAGCTGATGGATCTGGCAGCATCCGAGAGGAAGGGTCAGAGTCCAATGGATTAATGGTGCTTTGATTGACTTGGTGATGTTTGATGTGTTGTAGATAGGCTCAGGCAGTGCTTCCTGTCTCTTTATCTTCCATGTGCAGCTGTGCTGACAGTTTTCCCAGTCCCCTCCTGAGCTGGCTGTGCAGCACCAGGAGTTTCTCAGGAGAAATATTTGCCTTTGCTTCCTGGATCCTCTCTGTATTACCCACTCTGTGTCAGGAAGGGGCCCATGAATGCAGTAACCCAGTTAAAAAGGGAAGAGGTTCACTTGCTCTTAAAGAAGAGAAGGATCCATATAAAAAATCCTGGTTGCAAAGCTTTAGGAATGCAAAAAAACTCAACTGCTGCTCTGAAAAGTCACAATTCACCCTGACTGCTGATGCCAAGGACATCTCTCCTGCGTGCATGTCTGCTGTGATGGAACACTGATGTGTCACAAGTGTGGAAATGGTTTCCTACAACCCCTCTTTTCACACACGGGGGAGAAATTCTCACTCCAAGCTGCCAGGCAGAGCCTGTGCTTTCCACCAAGGCTTCATCTCATGTGTGGCCCTGCCCAAATGCATGGTCTGGGACACAGCACAGCTCTGGGCTCTCTTCCCAAGCCTGTGAGTGTGAGAGATGCTGGAGGTGTGAACAGGGAAGTATGTGAGTCTTGGCACATCTCTTGAGGACAAGAAATGACCTCTTGGAAAGACTCAAATGCAGAAAAGTGAAAAGAAAAAGAATTTGACTGTAGCAATACTGGGAATGGAAACATATCCATTTCATTTTCCATATCCATCCAAACATATCCATATCTCTCCAGAGATGAAATAAAGTGTGTTACGTCAGGATCCTAATCCCTAGGACTTGACTGATACCAAGTGTTTCTATTCTTTCATTTAGTTTTAAGTGTAGCTCTCTTTATCCACCCATTTAATTGTTCAGGCTTTTCAGAAGAATGGCAGGATATCTTACAAACTGGAAGTAGCTGTAGCCTTGTGTGTCTAGGTAAAATGCCAATAAGGAAAAACATTATTGTATGAAGAGGGAAATTCTAGACTTTGTAATTATCCCACTGAAAAATTGAAATGTCTTTTAAACCCTTTTTCTCCCTTTCCCAATTGAAATATAAATGAAAAGATCTTCCCTGGATTGAATCGTGACTCTGTGTGTATTTGTGTGTGATTAATTCAGATTTCCTCCTGCATGGAGTCCTTGACTCACTGAGACCATTTCTGATGCTCTGGAGATGAGCTGCACTACAAAGGGAATGAAATTACATCAAATCACCAAAACCAAACGTGAAAATAAGTGACCTCAGGAGGTCACCCAGCCCTGCCTCAGCTCTCCACCAGCTGCTTCTAAACCTTTCCTGACACATGTTGGTTTAACCTGCTCTTAAAAACCTCTGGTGGTTCCAATTTCACAGCAATCTATTCCAGCTCTTAACTATCCTTTACTGTTGAATGTTTTCCCTTCATGTCTAATATAAAATAAACAATTATCTCTATTTTCTGACCTCTTTGGAGACATGAAATATATGCTTTTGGATGTTGAGACCACACTTTCCAGTGATGAAAGCAGCATTCTCCAATCAGGCTGATTGGGCTGTAGGTTAGACATTCTTGTGCTGATCCATTTTTCTTTGCCATACACAAATCCTTTTAATTTTTCTACCTCTTTATTGATATTTTCTCTCCCATATGTCATATTATTCCATGTTTATATGTCCATCCCTCTCCACATCTCTTGGATTTGCCTGTTGTCATGGTTTGAAAGACAGGTGTCTGCAAAGGAAGGCAGGAGCCTCCCTTGGAATGGAAAATACAACCCTCTTCCCTCTGAATTGTTATGATTTTGAAATTAAAGGCAAAGATATTGTAAAAGGAATAACAGTTCCTTTCAGGAACTTATTAGGAACTAAACAGGAGTAAGACACCCGTGCTTGCAATGCCTCCTCTCCCATGCCCCAGCAGAGCAGGAGAGAGCCCAGCTCAGGCAGCTGCAGCTCCAGGAGCTCATTTCCTGGGAGCTGACACCAAGGGCAGCTCTCCAGTTTGTCCTACTGGCCCTTCCCTGAACTGTCGATGTAAATAAGTGACAAAAGCATCGCTCATGCAGGCTGTTACTCCGGGATGAAAACATGACATATCCATAAAACGTGATCTATGTGCAATCATCACACACATGCCTTCAGACAGGGCAGAGCAGTGACTTGCTAATTAAGTTTTACAATCCAGTGGTTGTGAGAAAGATAAAAACACGTCCCTGGTCAATCCATTACAAAGAGAACAGAACATCTGACCTTTTCATCCTGCCTTCCGTTTGCACTTGCTGGATCCATAACCTTTTCCAGCTGGAACAGAAAGTTCAATTAAGTTTTGTTGGCTTAGAAAACTGCCCATGTCCTGGAGAGTAGATTAGGCACTCAGGGGCTGCAATTATCCATCTGGTGCCACTTCAGCTATAATATCTATATATTTATATACATACTGCCAGCCTTGCAAGGATAAACATTGTGCTGAGTTGCTTGGAGGAGGGTCACATTCCCTGCTGCTGGGACTCCTTTGGTGCCCACATCCCAAACCACGAGGATCTGTGCAGGGCAAACCCAATGTCACTCCTGGCACTCAGCCCCAGAGGGAATGTGTCAAACAGGAATGGATTCAGCACGTACCACCCAACCTTTCAGGTTTTCATCTCTGTCAGTGCACTGATTTATGGATCTGCACTCCCCCACAGACCAGGAGAGGCATGCAGAACCTTTGGAAATAATTTAATCTCTGTTGAGAACAGAATTTTATAAATACAGACAAATGTGTATATTAAATATAGTTAGCACTTCTGGGGACAATGAGCTTGGCCTTGGCAGATCACTCATGCAGTTCCATCAAAGATGAGCCCCTGGCAGGGCCCAGCCCATCAATCATCAGGATGATCAATAATACCTGCAGTGCACACAATCAAACCTGATCAGCCTCACGTAGCCTCGGCTGAGGGAACTCAGAGGTCCTCCCCACACACAGGCTGTGCCTTCAAGGGCTCATTTGAAAGTTTGCTGAGCTGGATTTTCCCCTTGGGGATATTTTCAGCCTGTTTGCAGAGCTCCAGCTCCCTCTAAAAGAGAAGCAAACACTTCTCAGATCATCACATTTCAGTTAGAACGATGCCTTAAGAAAGGGAGGCAACAGTGACATTCATTCCCAATAAACTACAAGGCCAGTGGGCATTGCAGCTCACAACGCAAGGCTCTGCCTTTACCACGAGCTTATAAAAAGGTGAACATAAATTTTCCCTTATGCACTGGACACCAAGAAAAGTAACAAACAAACAGCTGAGCACCACACACTGTCTGCTGTGGGCCAAGTGGCAATAATTCAAGTCAGTATCACCAAAATATAGGTTTTCCTGCTCAAAACAACAGGAGAAAAAAGACTTATCACCCCCAACAAAGGAGGAAAGCTGGGCTTCCTGCCTCAGAACTTGGCAGATTTGGAATATGTTATTTCTGGCCTCCATGAGGAATCTTTCTCCAGAGCTTGGTGAGTGCAGATTATTCTCATGTAGTCACCACAGTCATCAGGGCATAGGACAAGTCATCATGGGTCATAAAATCATGGAATGGTTTGGGTTGGAAGGGACTTTAAAGATAATTTTGTTCCACTCCCCTGGGCAGGGACACCTTCCACTATCCCAGGCTGTTCCAGCCTGGCCTTGGACACTTCCAGGGATCCAGGGACAGCCACAGCTTCTCTGGGCACCCTGTGCCAAGGCCTCACCATCCTCACAAGCTGGAATTCCTTCCATATACATCACCTAAATTTCCCTCTTTCAAACTGTGAAACTCAGCAGCAAAAAAATCTGAAACACATTAAAGAAATCTGCCACTGATTCCCTCCCTCCCTTTCTCCCCCCACCCTTGCTTGCTGACTTGCATCTTTTCCTGAGGAAACACAGACTCTCAGAGAGCTCCAGGTCACAGATTTACAGAACCTACCATGAGAACCTCGATTTAATCTGCTCCAAATGTCACTCATTCCACCCCACAGAGCTCTGGTGACCACCTTCACCTTGATGCCATCACCTCTCAGCTTCCTCTTATTTTTTCTCCCTACTCTTCCTACATGTGAAATAAATCATAAACTTCATCCTGCAGTAAGAACATCCCATAGCAAGAAGCTGGCTGCACCAGGGGCCAGGAAGGGCACAGGGAGAGCTGCTCCTATTTCAGTCTCCTGGAGAAGGAGCCTGGCCTGGCTTCTGCCTGGTTGGTGGCACTGGCACCACCCAGGTGTGCCCCTGTGTCCCCAGGAAGGATCCCACCCTGAGTCTGTGATTTCTCAGAGACTCCCCATCTCCCCTGTCGCTCCCTGTGCCTCATTAGCTGCTCAGCCCTGTTGGGCTGGGAGACAGGAATCTGGCAGGAAAGGTGTAAGCAGCCAGTTTAATTGGGTGGTTAGGACAAAAGCAGCAGTGGCAGTGCTGTCATTTTGGAGCTGGCTTACAAACAGGCAGTTTGAAAATCGTTCAGTTAAATCTCCAGCTCTCGCTAGCGAGCGTCTCGCTGGACACGGGAGGAGCAAACACACACACACACACACACACACACAGAGGTGCCTTTCCAGCATGTGAGACTCCTGCACTGCTTCCTACACTCTGCCACGGTCTGTCCTCTGCCTGAGGCTCTGTCAGGTTGGGACTGCCCTGCTTTTTCTCCCCACCCATCTTAGTTTTGTGCACAGTCACAGTATTCACCTTCTCTGCCTCTTAGCACCCTCCTTATTGGGACTTTCTGGCCTGGGCAGTCCATGACAGCTGCCAAAATGTGCAGATGTGATGGGAAATGACAGATCAGCAGCCACATCACATCAGGCCTCAAAATAAGGAGACCTTTCCTGCTGGCCCTCATCATACTGTCTCCTATAATCATCAGTTCCCAGGAAAGTTGGATATTTGCTTATTATTTTTCTTTCTGGTGTTCTGTACTCTGTGTCTCTGAAAGGAAGGGGAACTAAAAAAAACCCAACTTACCCAAAACTGTCCTGAGATGTTTTGTCTGCACCTCTAAACATGGATGTGGATTTAGCTGTGTTGCTTAGAAACCTGTATCTGTGGCCTGTCTGGTCCCTTCATGTTTATTTAAAATCACATCTAATAGGAAAAGACACAGCCAGAAGGCTTGAGAGTGAGAGTTTACCAGGGTCACTGCTTCTGTCACCTGAACTATTTCTCTGGTCTGTGGTCCCAAAAAAACCCAAGCAGCTTCCATACAAATTAGATAGAGAAACACAGGATTTCAGCTCAGCTATCTCCCACCCAAGGTTTGTCCCCTGCCCCAGGAAAGCAATCCTTGTGTGTGGTGGGCAGCATTATCCTGACAAGCATCTTAACTTCACTAAAACATCTCTTTTTTTCTTTTTTTT
>VZTT01044093.1:0-22979 GCA_013400855.1 Buphagus erythrorhynchus | reverse complement strand
CAGTGACAGGAATGAGGCAGTCCAGCGCCATCAGCCAGTCGTGTTGCATCCATGGAGACTTTTCTCACAAGAGCAATACTTGTAATAGGACAAGGTCTCTAGCACCATTCACAAGGAAAGCACAGGGTAACACTGAAACATGAGATCCCAGTTGTCTCAGACCTTGTTTGCATTGGCCATGGCTGTTTTCTCAGAAATTTCACTCTGATTTGTAGCTCCATAATTTGACTTTAACACACTTTGAAGCACTGAAAAAGCCCTGATGCAATGGCTGTCAGCCCTCTCCCAGACTGAACATTGCCAGCAGTTCTCATTTTGCTGCAGAGTTTTGGTTTTTTCCCATTCTTGGCTCTGTCACAACTCTCTTCAAGTGTTCACCCTACATGTTCACCTCCAACTTTGGACAAGGCCGTGGCCTACAAGCACCAGAAGAGAGGTGGCCAGTGCAGATACAGGTGCAGGAGGGGAACCTTAGCAGGCTTGAGGATTTGTGAGTGCTAGTAAAAGAGCTGACTCCCCCTTGCACAGCGCAGTAGAGCCCCTGGGCTGTCCTGCAGTGTCACCTCCACACCTGCATGGCTCAGAGTCCCTGCTGAGTGTGGACTCTGGCAGCCCCTCTGTAGCACACCTGTTCCCCAGGCTGTCTCTTGCACTGGTCCCTCTTCACCACACGTGTCCCTAAAAGTGTCGCATTTCTGAGCGAGCCTCTGTACCCATGTCACATCATTTCATAATCCTACTCTGCCACAAGACCCATCTTAACAGACTGGAGAGGAGGCCCTCATTTATTTGGGGCTCTGCAGGTCAGTGGTGTGGTTTATTCCAGCCAGAGCTCCATCCCTGCAGTGGGAGGAGTTCCAGAGCCCAGGGTGCTGAGAGCCTGAATGTGCACTGTGCTGGTGTCAGGGGCTCTGCTGGTGGGGTTGCTTTTGAGGGATGGGGAGGAATAATCAAGCAGGTTTGTACAGCTGTGAAAGCATGGGGGAACCTAACCTGTGTTTTTTTGCTAATGTTTGAGAACAATTGGGAGTCCCAGAGAGGAAATATTTAGCCCTTATTTTTCCTGTTTTTAAATTCACTCAGCTAATCACTGAGTCCCATTCTTCTCTCCAGGGCACTAGGCAGCCCCCTCTGAGCCTCACAACTCCCTGCCCCCACCCCGTGTGTCAAATCCTGTTACATCTGTTTACAAGTGGGGAAATCAAGGTTCCTGAAGAGTTTCTCTCACACTCCTGAAAGTAGCCATTGATCCTGTGGCTCTTTAGTTGTTATCTGGGTCCTAATATTTGAGAGCCACTGTCCAAAGCCAGAGGCAGCAGAGGGTGTGAGGACTTGGCCTCAGATGTCTCTGCATGTGATGAGACACAGAGGATTTGGCCTTGGTGGCTCCCCTGGGATATGCAGCAAGCCAGCATCCAGCCAAATCCAGGGATACAGTCTGAGCTGGGCAAACTGGATGATCTTTACTGTTAGTCCTCTGGAGCTTTCTGTCTTGAGGAGATATTTAAAGTAAATGCTCTCCTGGCTTGATTAGATATTTATTGCTGGTTTCTAAGCATTTTTTCCCATTAACACAAGGGTGCACACAGTAAAGACAGCAGCTTTACTATGAGATCTGTTCTGCCACAGAAAGCAATCTGGTGAAACCTTTGTGTAATCCCAGTTCATTCTTTTCTCCTCTCCAGGGCATCTGTGACCAGGAGGACTTTTGGGCATAGTGGCATTGCTGTGCATACGTGGTACGCCTGTCCAGCACTAATAAAGTCTATCTGGGCTATGGCCATTAGTCAACATCAGTTCTACCTGGACAGGAAGCAAAGCAAGGTAAGCATGGGAAGTGCACATTGTGGTGAGTGAATCCTTCTCACTCACCACAGTCCTGGACATGTCAAGTCCAGATGGTGGCTTCTTTCCTGCCCTCCCTTTCTACTCAAGATCAAAAAAAAAGGTGAATTGACTCAAGATATTTGCTAGTCTTGACCAGATTGAAAAAATTTCTATTGAATTCATGCCTATGGGAGTAAGGATTGAGGAAAAGGTTGTATTGAACTGTGGCCAAAGTTAGCAAGCAGTTAGGGGCACATCCCTGTCTGGATGGTTTCCATGTCTTGAACTCTGTTGTAAAGTTAGGGCAGCTTCCAATAACTGAGTTCAAAGTAGCTTCACAACCTACAACTGTTTCTGGATTCTTCTTGCTGTCCCTTGCTTTTTGCTGATGTATTTTCTGATAAATGAGGGGTAGGAATATTATTTTAGCAGGGGGGCAGGAGGCTTGACAGCCTAGCCATACAAGGAGCTATTGCAAACTGGTGCTGCACAAAGGGCCACACAATACACAAAAGAACCCACCTTGAAACCAGAGGAGTGTGTGTTCTCCCTGTTAGTTCTTTTCATCAGCAATTTTAGGCATACCCAGAGCAGCAGGAGATCGCTTTGATCACTTTGAGATTACTTTGATACCGAGAAAAGACTTCTCAGGCAGACTTCCCTTTCCATATGAGCACGCTGGTGTAAAGCTTCACAGAGAAGACAGAGCCTGTATTGAGTGGGTACCTGCATTAGTCTTCATCTCTGGTGAAATGGCAGAATGTGCAGGGGATGATACTCCAAATGCCTGAAGCAGTCTTAATATCTTGCTATTGTTGAAAGCACTGCATGCATTTTCAGGCTGGGGCTGCTCCCTTCCTTGCTCAGGCACTGGCCCTATCAGGTCCTTTCAGGAGCCAGTTCAGCCCACTAAACTGGCAGAAAGATATTTATTTTTCCTGCTTTTGTTTACTGCATTATTTTTTTCTGCCAGTTAAATGAATCAAGTTGGCTTTCTGGAATTATGTGGAAGGCAATGAGAGTGGTGATAGTCCCACTCATTCTAAGCCCTTCTGACATTGCTCTCCCCATCATAAGCTCTGTGACTTTATTGTAGAGTCCTTTATTGGATGCCTTGGGCATGGTTGCACTCACTTTGGCCATGTCTCATCTAATGCAAAAATCCAGGTTTCACCTTAATTGCCATAAGATGTATTGAATTTAGGATTGTAGCCAACTTCCCAACCTTGCCTAAGTGCCAGCTGTAAATATGGACAAAGTTGCATACTCACTGATACCAAGGGAAGGTTTCCTGTCCCCCTTCTCTGCTTAGGACCATCAGGGCAGTGCATGGTCCTCTCTGTCAACTTGGAGATAAATTTCAAGCAAATAGAAGTTGATTTTTACCTACTTTTAGTCAGGTAGATTTGCTGATCTAGCTGCAAGGTATTTAGGTCACAAGCAACCAACAAACAAAAGGAGATTCCCTCCTCCTCCCATTTCTTTGGTAAGAAACTGGGTCTCTGAAACACATAGGACTTCCCTTCAGTGACTCCTTTTGTTGTTGGCAGATTGTGTTTCAATTTTATCTCCCCTCTCTCACACTCCTACAGGCAGCACCACCCACCAGCCCTCATTTGTCAACCTGTCACGTCTGTGACCATGTCAGCTTGCTTTGTCACAATAATCCCAGTGGTCATGCTGAGGCTTTGAAGTTAAGGCATACAAGTATTTTTGTCCCTTTGTCTTAAGAGAACTGATATTTTCATCTGTTGTCCTCATTTTTGATGTGACACTGTCAATACTGATAGATCCATCAATTTTAATTGATCTGTTCGGTTCATCCTGCTGGTCACTTCAAGGACACAGTGCTCACTATGAGCTTCACTTTGGAAAACTAGTAAATCATATCCCAGAATGGCGTGATGTGAAATGTCTTTGGTTTGGCTCTCAGGGGCCTAGACAAACATTTATTGAGTTTCAGGTCGCATGGGTTTGCAGCCCCTTAAATCTCAGGCCCCACTTCAATTGAATCCTCAACTTCAAAGCAAAACTTAGATATTCCTTCCTTTCATGTCCAAACTTGGCATTTCATATCATTTTGACAAAAGAAAGAAAAATAAAAACAAACTTAGAGGAAAAAGCCTGCTGGAGCTCACTGCACAGCTGAGCCTTTGCTCCAGTGATGTAGATTAGATGGCGGGAGATGTGACATAGTGATAAAGAAAGCTTGAACTCTGTGCTCCTCACATACCTGGGCACCAGCTGGATCTGGACCAACAGCTCCACTGGAAAGAAAAGCCTTCACTTGATTTTAAAAAGAAATAAAATCCGCTTTGCCTGGATTCTGACCCTTTTGCAAGTGAGGTCCCAGCCGTTTCTGCAGCCTCGCTCCACGCTGAACTCCTGTCAGCTCGCCGGGTTCCCAGCGTCTCGCTCCCTGCTGATCTGTCTCTCTCTCCCTGCAATTGAAGCGTAACGTGGAGACTGAAAAGATCCCTAGCTTCCCAAGTGAACTTGTCACCATGCAGAACTCCTGTCAGCTTCCCTTTTTTTTCGGGAGACAGATGCAGCAGGACTTGAAGGCATGTCTTTGCTCTGTTGCCTGCACTGAGTCAATCAAACGCTTGGCCTAGAAACCTTGAGAAGTCCCATTTTGTGGGAATTTTCAACACTATGTTCCTCCAAGTGCAAGGCTTTTTGGTTGAATGAACTGGTAGGAAATAGGCCAAGGGTTTCAAAAAATCACCTCCAGCAAAGCCCCATCACTGCAGCAAGAGGGATAAATTCATCCCTCGTGTCTATCTTCTTCCTCATTTCACTTACGGATTTTTCTTCACCCTCTGACCCTGTCAGAACAGCACTGGGGATCAGTTTGGCCCCATGCTTTGAAATGACTCATGAATGAGCCAGCCTTCCTCCATGTAAATGGGACTTGGCAGGTTTGTGCTAAGTGCTTTAAAATCTCTGAGCCTGGAGGGACTGTGGGGCTCGCGGGAGCACTAATGGGGTGTAACCCAGCTTTGCAGTGCTGTGCTGCAGCACACAGCCTGCAAGGGCCTCACGCTGCTGCTGCTCAGTGGCCTGTGTGAAATGAGCTGTTGCTCTGATTCCTGCTGCTGCTGAGAGCCTGTCCAATGCACGAGACCACCCGATGCTGACTGGCATTGCTGTAAGCAGCAGAGGCAGCAGGGACTGAGCAGCAAGGAAGATTAACCCCATTCATTTCAGGAGATGTTTCATCTGCACTGTTCAGTGCAGGGCAGCATTAGCACAACTGCAATTGGATCTAAAACCTTCTCCTCTGCTTTCAGCAGGTTTGAATTGTACCCTCTGCAAAGGAAGCTCACTCTGCCCTGCTTATCCTGACTGCTCATTTGTTTTTCCTCTCTCCTGGCTCCAGAGATACCAGGCTTTGGTCTTGTATCTCCTTTTCTTTTGCCCTATATAGGGTACACTTCCAGCCACTGCTGGCTTGGCCAAGACCACAACAGCACCCAGCAGTCACATTGCCTTCACTCAGCACTTTGGTTGGTGCCTAGTCAGACAGGTAGGGCCAGAGTGTGCCCTAATTTGCATTCTGAAAATGAGTGGAAATAAACTACAGGGCTGCTTGCTGTAACTGTCCTACAAAAAAGGAAAACCACTGCTTCATGGAGCAGGAGGGATGGATCTGTCCATGCAGACTTGGGGTTTGTGCTTCTCTGGGGCATCCACTGCCAGGACTCAGTGTGTTGGGTCAGGCAGACACTGGGTTTGATCAATGTAGCTGTTCCTGGGGTTATGCAAAGTACACATAACCCTACATATACAAAAGGTTATATAGCATATACACACCTGCAGGGGATTTATCAGCAGGACAAAGGCAGTGGAAAGGTTTGTTGCCTCTAAAGGTCTGGCATTGCAGCAAGACAGACGTTCATGCTTAGGCTCCTTATCAAGACTTCAGTAGAAGGAAATCTCATTAGATAAAAGCAGTGATTTTCCTCTTTACTTGGAACTAACCTTCCAGAACTATTTGAAGAAGATGTTTCACAGGCCTTGTTTCTGACCAGAAACATCTGATCCAAGAAGCTGAAGAGTGCTGTCCTTCCCCTGGGGCTGATTTTAGGGAGGAACTGCTGGAAATGAGCAGTGTCTAACTGGTTGCAACATTAGTTGAAGAGGGCCAGTACTGGTTGACTGATCTGCTCTGATATCTTGTCGGGTAGTTCAGCCTCTGCACTCACAAGGACTGCATTGTTCACTCTTGCAAACAAGTGAGAACACACGCCCTGTTATTGGGGTTGTGGAAATAAGCTTGTGAGGCGTTTGGGTACCTTGGAATGGTAATGATAGAGCCTATAAATACCCAGGAATATTAAATCATGATAATATTTCTGAGGGTGTTTTCAGTGTAAGGCTTTCCCAGTGCTGTCTTCATTTGCAGTCTTAAATTAATCTTAAAAATACAGTGTACTACAGGGAGACATTTTCCTTCCCTTATTATTTCACTGATATGCAAACAGAGGCAGGGATCACTAAGAACTTAACTTTAAGTGTCTTACCCAAAGCCCCACAGCACATCAGTAACAGAACTAAGAAGCTCAGTGGTGAGCACTCAGCCATCAATTCAGGCTTAGTTCTTGTTGGAATGGCTTCTTCCTTCTGAGGATGTGAAGTAACACTGAATATCTCATCGTGACAAGCATTCCTTGTCCTGTTTCATGTTATTTCCAGTAGGAACAGACCACACCCTGGTATGTGAACACCAATCAGCTTTGATTTGTTAGCACAGTAATGATGTGTCCATCCCCTGAGCTGTATGGCCCGGGCTGAGTCTCTTCTGGCCTTGAGAAGGTGCAAAGGTGAATGGTGAAGTGATCTTGAGCTAGGGCTTCACCTCCTTTCAGATAAAACTCTTGCAGTTGGAGAGTGTTGGCAAAATGTGCCAACAGCTTTCTGTGTTCTGAGAAATTAGAATTGCAGGTCAGTGGTCCTGCAAGGACAGATTAATTGAAGCTCAGAAGCACAGGGCTTGTAAGATTTGGGCAATGGGCTGAGATGACTGTTGGAGGTCCATTCCAGCTGAAATTTTCTTTTCTATTCTATTCTATTCTATTCTATTCTATTCTATTCTATTCTATTCTATTCTATTCTATTCTCTAGGTTTATATACTATGTATTATTTACTTTCTCGTAATTGCTAATTGCAACAATCTTGTTGACATTTGGTGGGGAACAATGGCCATGCCCTAATGTGGCCAGTTACTGAGCTGGGCTGGCTGTTGTTTCCTCCTAGAGTAATGTTAATGCTTTGAAGAGGTCCCTCACAGTAGGGGTATTGCATGCAGCTTGTTAGTCTGGACAATAACCTGAATGTGTTTTCCTGTCAGTATGTTCTTCCAGCTTCTCATGACAGCCCATTTAAGGCATGTCCTCACTGTCTTGTTCCAAAGCTTATTGCTGATTTGTGAAGGCCCCTTCTGGCTTCCTTTAGATGTTAGAGATGGTTTTTAGGATTTGAGCTTTCAGCAGATTATTATGATGGCATTTCCAAAGGTTTCTTATTGTATGTGGTACAACAGTGACTCCATACATCCTTTGTTTAAGAGAGAAAAATGTGCATGGCAAAGCAGAGAAAAACCCAAACAACAGGAAGCGATGCCAGAATTGTACCCACTTAAGAATGTAAAAAGTACAGCAGTGAATACTGTGCCAGATTGCTTCTATTCTTGTAAAATAACCCAAGCTTGCTGTGGAGGCCTGTTTCCTGCCACAGCAAAAGGTCTTTTTCCTTCTGTGAGCTTTCAAGAGGCATTACTAAGTCCTGTGTCTACCTCCAGTCCAAGATTCATGCTGCAAGAAGCCTGAGTGAGATTGCAATTGACCTGACTGAAACTGGAACCCTCAAGACCTCAAAGCTGGCCAACATGGGGAGTAAAGGCAAAATTATCAGCGGAAGCAGTGGGAGTCTTCTGTCATCAGGTAGGTGCTTTGTCCTGTAACTGGAGGGAGTCTGGTGGGAAGGGCCATGGCCATGGTATAATGGGGAGCAGCCAGAAGCTGCACTGCAGAAATGAAAGTCACTTCCCTTTAGCCTTTCTGTCTGTCCAGGTGGCAGTCCATCTCTCAGCACATTGCTCCACAAACAGCAAAGGCAGCAGCCTCCCCCTCTCTCTTTACCACCACTCATTTCCTCCTTGACTCCAGGATGTCATCTCCAATCTCTTAATTTCCATCTGAAACCAGTCTCTCTTCAAAATTTCTACCCTAACCACGCCTTGGTATCCGGCTTATCCTGAGGCAGATTGATTTGTGAAGGAATGCCCAGCCAGTGGTGGGGAAGCAGTCACCCAGTGCAGCTCACAAGGGAAACTGAGGCTGGGAACTGGTGATGTTCCTCAGCATTGTTGAGACAGGGTGTCTTCTTCACCAAGTGCACATCTATTTTGCCTCTCTGTTGCTGGGATTTGGCTGCTGTCCCAGGTTCAACAGAACTATTCTCTAGCACTCTACCAAACTAGTGCCAGAGTCCTGAAGGTTTCTTATTGTGGCTTAGAGCATTTTCCTGTGTGAGGAAGATGTCATGTGTGAGAGAAACCCAAGGGAAGGTGATGCAGAGGAGAGCTAGAGCAGGAGGAGAGAAGGACTGGAGAAGGGGGGTCAGGAGGTTGTGACTCCTTGATACTCTTCTATCAGTCTGAACCAGGTGAGCTGTGTGTGAAACAGTGATAAGTGTCACTACAGGCTTAAAGCAGGGGATGGTATTTAGCAAAGAGCTTGAAGCTGCTTAGGTGAGCTCTTCAGGAGGGCAAGGTTTCTGGTATCACTGACATTAACAGTTTCAGACAATTAAATACCTTCTGTTAAGCATCACATCAAGTTATCAAAACTGTGTTGAGATGCGTAACAGCAGAGAATAACCTTCTTAGGCTTGGACAAAGGAAGAACCTGTCTTAGAATGCAAGTGCTTTAAAACTGAACCCACACTGATGTAGTAGATTAGCTTTTCATCACTGTATCCTTCATGTCTCTTAAAACCCTGCTTGGAAATGTTCAGCAAGGGGTTAAAATGTGCAGTGCTTCCAGAGCTGCTTGCTGTGCAATTCCTTGCCTTGCCTGCAAACAGAGTTGCCTTTCTGCTCCTGAGGTCTTCCTGACAAAGTGTACAATCCACTGTCTGTGCCTCCCATCGCTTGGGGAGTTGCAGTAGCTCAGCAGCTCCCAGACTGGTGTCAGGTTTTTGGAGGTCTTTGTTTGTTTGGCATTTTTTCCAGCTCTCCAGCTGGAAGGTAAATAATGTTAAGTACCCCAAGTAAGTTCTTAAGGTCTTTCCAAGATCTCAGCCTCCTGGGCACCATTCCTAAGTTTGTGAGAGCTACTTGGTAGTAATCCTGTTTCCATGTTAATACATGGACTTTTTGTGTTCCTGGAAAAAAAACGCTGGGGTCTGCTTCTACTCTTACACCTGGAGAGAGCAGTAGCATGTGAAAACTGGCAAAAAATCAGGCCCAGAAAAGCTAGTGTAGGCCCAGCATCTATCAGAGTTAAGTGTATGGAAATTCCAAACTGGGAGTTGCCCATGCTTTTATTTCTGTACTTTTGTGCTCCCTCCACCTTTCTGGCTGAGCACAGGATTTGTAGACTCATCAGAATTGCACAAGTGACTAGACCCACCCAGAGTTCATTGACCAGGTGAGTAATTTCTTCAGACCTGGGTAGGTGGATTTCTTACCTGGGTGTCTTCATAGGATTGTGTAAACCTCTGTTTCTGTCAAGGTGTTGCTGGTGGGCCAGGAGAGCACGGCTCCCTCTGTGTTCCTTTCTTCAGAGCTGCCTGTTACATCCTGCCAGCTCTGAGGGCAGGGCTCTCCCAAAATGTTTAAGAGAGCTGCAGAGTTTGCTGCTGCTCTGTGCCTTCCAGCAGCTACAAGCAGCTACAAAAAAAGTATTGAGAGAAGATGTCTGGCAGAGGTCAGGTACCAGGGAATTGGAAACCCTGGATTGCTTTCACACTCAGACCCCTCTGCTCCAAGATCCCCTTCCCTTGAGTCTGGCTGGTGGAGGTGGCCCATCCCTGTCCCACTGGATGGGAGGGGGCATTCATTGTCTGTCCCACTGGGCACAGTCACTGGCTCTGTCCCAGGCTTTGTGTTTCCTCCCATTGTGCCAAAGATTATCGGCACACAACCACAACAATGATGGGTTATCGCAGTACAGCCTGCACACTGGAGAGAATAAGTGCAAATGATTAAGTGGCCACAGTAGACTTCCAGGCTATAAATACCTCAAGTAACTCGAAATCACAAGGTCAGGACTGAATCTCTGTTTGCCCCCACTTCCCTACTATTCTCAGTCCTTTTTTTCCTGAAGATTACTTGTAGTCATTTCCTCCCTCCATCTCACTCCTCCTCACTGGAGGGGCTGTCAGCGCCATGAGGAGCATGCCAAAACTGGCATGTCTCTCCTGGGCTCGCAGCAAGTCTGCAAGGAAAAGTTTGTTGTTGCTTGCAGCTGTCGCACTGTCTGGAGAAGATCCTGCTGTGCTGTACAAGGCAGTCACTGCCCCACATCACTTACAGTCTCAAGAGACAGCAGAGGGAAGATGAAGTCTTGCACTGGGAAGTGGCTTCCTCATGATCACAGCAATTCAAGACCACAGCCTCAGTTCCTCCATTTTTCCCCACGCTCTTGGTCTCAGGCTGTTCACTGCAGATTTGTAATTTTGATGCCCAAGTCCATTTCTGACTAACTGACTCTAACTTTTGTCCTCATTTTGGATCTGAAGTGGCCTTCCTAGGACAGTGGGCTGCTGTGATTTAGCTCAGGGATCTTCTGCTCAGGATCTGTGGGCCATCTGTGGGTATCTGGGAAAAGATTTGCCTGAGAATGAAAGCTCTGCTTCACACAGGCAAATCAAAGCCAGCAGAACGAAACCAGGTTAGTTCTAAGGTGGATTTTTCCTTTGGAGTTTGTGCCATAAGAACTCTGCTGGTCTCCAAGCCAGTGAGGAGCCCTGTAGTCGCTGGGTTATGGTTGGACTGAACCCCAGACTACCTTCTTCATCTCTGTGGGCAGAGGAGACACTCCAGAGGAGCATCTCTGCTTTAGCTCTGCAGGCGCAGTCAAGGAGCCTCCAGCCCCTGAGCCCCATTCCTTCTGCAGCAGTGGAGGTTTCCTGTGCAGGGGCCTGTTTACATTTGAAAACACCACAAGAGAGTCCAGCCAGGCGGTTCCCAGGCCCTGTCACTGCAGCCAGCAGGGCTGTGTCCCAGCTGCAGCGCCCGGCGGGTGTTGGGGCGGATGAGCAGCGCCCGCGAGCCGGGGGCTGCTGCAGTCACCCACAGGATATCTGAGCTCTGAGCACATCCTGTGGGGAGCAGCTCCGGCCGAGGAAATCCTATGTGCTGGGCAGAGAGCAGAGATAGGGGCTGTCTGCGACTGCTGCTTGTTGTGCACTGACATCCTGGTGCAGAGAGGCAGCCAGGGCTCTGGCGCGGAGCGAGCGTGGGGGAAACTGCCCTCCCTGCTCAGGGGACAGCCAGCCTTCCACAGGGACCTCAGCCAAATGCCAGCGAGCTGCAGCCAGCAGCCGGATGTAGCGTGAAGGGTTTGCCATATTTAGATGTGTTTTTCCTGGAGCAGGAGACTTGAAGAATGAGAAAGGGAAGAGATGCCTGAGTGCTTTTGCCTTGCTGCTGCTGCTCAGCCACCTTGTTGCATCTCTCCTCTCCTCTCCTCTCCTCTCCTCTCCTCTCCCAGTTGGTGTCACCACGACTTGGCTCTCTCTGCTCTTCAGCATCCCTTCTGTCCTTCCTGCTTGTTTTCATCCTCCTCATTTATCCCTTTTCTAAGCTGACTCCACTCTGCTACAACAGATGGAGGAAATAGGGACAAACAATGAGTCACTGGTAGGACTTTCCTCTCCAAAGTGCTGTCTGGTCTCACCCCTTTGGCAGGCTTTAAAGCAAAGCTTTTTCTTGGACCCCAGCAGACTTGTACCTGCATAACACTTGACCAGATCCTTCAGGGTTGTGACCTGTGTGCTGCATGTCCCCTTCAACATCACCAAGACTGTCCTGACCTCACCAGTATAGAAGTGAGCAGAACCCAGCCTGTTAGCACTGGTGAAGTTCAGCCATGAGTTCTGCTGGAGAAGGAGTTGGACAGGGAGGACCATGTTCCCCCTGCATTTCTCAGCTCATGTTCTCCTGAATGTCAGTGGATGAAGAAATCACCCAGAGAAGCCATGTGGGTATCAGAAGATGAATACTGTTTCCACAAATTAGCAGGGCATTAAGTGGACATTTAGGTCACCAAGACCTGTATGCTAAGAAAGAAAGGGCACATACACATAAATACAGCCCCCTGTTCAGCAGGTTCCTGGTGCCCACCAGAGAGCAGGCCCTGTGCCTGCTACCCGGTGTATTTTCACAACCCTTTTTGTTTTAGGGACATCAAATGGTTCTGCAGAAGTGTGTGTTAAAATACAGAGTTTGGTAAATCTTTGCCCTGCAAATGGGAAGGAGGCTGAAAAATAATTTTCACAAATTATTGAACCCACAAAAGGATTCAAATGCTGTATAGGAAAATTATATATTTCAGCAACATTTCTCCCATTTACTGCACTAGGAATTAACCCTAATTGTGGGAGATAAAGCACCTGAGAAAGCCTCTGAGTCAGTCACTTCTGTTGCAGCGGGAGCCTCTTGCATTAGGACTGATCTCACAGGATTGATTTTTCTCTGTTGGTGATCCCCTTTGGAAGGCACTGGGCAGCCATGACTCAGTTACCATATCTAATAAGGCTGATTTAAGGTAGTATCTGCCTGATTGGTTTGGTTTGTGCTGGTCTTTGACTACTTCTTGATTGTTTTTACGGTATTTTGATTTGTCCTGACATTTTTGGGTCAATTGCCACTGGGTTTAGAAGTGGATCTCTGAGCACAGCCTTATTGAAGGTAGGATTGATACATATTTATAAATAAAGAGCCTCTAATGGAAGCCATAGGCACCCAGCAACACAAAGCATTGTTCTCTGCTCATTTACAGTCATCTCATAGAGGTATGGTTCTCTTGACTGATCAAGTTTCCATTTGCTTTTTACCTATGAAAACAAGCAGAGAATACAGCCAATAAAAATCTAATAATACTGCAAAATAATTCAGCTTTAAAATAAAAATTCAAGACCAAACATTAGTGCCAGTGAGTGCGTGACTTTGGTTTCAGCAGTAATCCCATTGCTTCACTCAGAATGTGACAGCCAGCGCACTTCCAGATCCCCTCCAGTTCCTTTGCTTTTTGGGAGCAGTGAAAAAGATGGCAAAATGGGCACTCAGTGGACAAAATGTGCACCAGTTGAATCAGGGTTGAGACCAGCAGAGTTCTCACACAGGGAAAGCACAGCTGGAGCAGATGCTGTGAACTGTCTAGGCTTCATTTGGGCCCCTACCAGCTGAGCCAGAAGCCTCTTGTTTCCTACTTGTGGGCATACCCCAAATCAGCAGCGGGGTCTGGCTGGGCTGTTCATGTGCTTGTAAATGTTTCTGTGTAGCTGCTGTGGCAACCCACACAGCAAAAAGGAATAGCTGTTAAAAATAAATCCAAGGCTGGCGTGGAGGTATGGAGCAGACAGAGGAAGGAAAGGGGAAGAGCAGTTGAAAGGAAAACATAGGTCATTAAAGTTGTCATAAAAGAAAAAAGAAAAAGGTTCAAAACATCTGCTGGAATCATGAGCAACTTTTTATCAGGACTCGGCAGTTTGTTGACAAGTCTGTGAAGAAATTCAGCAGTTCAGTTTTGCTAGTTACTGCTCACCAGGGTTGCTATTAAGAATTATTAAGTGCTGGAGAGGAGTTTCCCTGCCAGTGGAAATACAGAGCTCCTCTAGAAGATCCCATCAAGTTCTTCCAGCACAGACGTGTCTGCAGAGTTGAGTTTTGATGCTTTACGAGGGCAAACACAAATAAAACGAGGATGACTACAGCAATTACACAAGCATCTTACTGTGAGGCTCTCCTCCTTGATCTGATAATGCTCAGCCTGGCTGACCTTTAGAGAGTTCTCTTCCACCACTCCCACTTCAGGACAGCCCAGTAAAAGGTTTAAGGAAGCAGAGTGGTGTTTCATTGAATAAATGCCAGCTATCTTCCTTCATGAAAACTGCAGAAAATACTGGTGGAAAAAATCTGTGAGATTCTCTGCTCCCCCTGAGTCAATGCAGAACTGCTTTGTAGCAATTTTTGCCTCAATCCCCTTTCAGTTTAGCTTTAATGGTCTACTGGAATAGTAGCAGTGAAAGATGAAGCTGAAAGCACAAATTTCACTATTTTGCTGCCAAAATAAAGAATTGTTCCCAGATTCCTTCCAAAGCTCTGTGAAATAACAGCTTTTTCAACCCCCTTGGGCTGAGTGTTTTCACTGGATGCTTGGAGGCCAAGCTGCAAATGTATCTAGGAGCCCCCTCTAAGCCCCATCTGATGGCAGGTGCACAGAAAATTCCATGTAGCATCCTGTTGTATCTGACTCCTGCAGATTATCAAGGTCTGCTTTCTCTGTGCCATTGCTCGAGAGGGGCAGGGAACAGGTCACTGCTGTAAAAAAATGTTTCTGTTGATACACCAGCAGCAAAAAGAGGGATAAGGAGAATATCCATGCTTTATTGTATGTGGGGGAAGCATAGTGACAAAGGATGAGGTTACTTCATCAAGAAGTTCCCCTGAAGAGCTGAAATTACAAATCTTGTCATGACATCTGAGCAACAGTCTGATTTGATGCACAGACCTACTTCAGTGGAGTTGCTGGTAATTACCACTTGGACATGCAGTTAAATATCTCAACCTACATCTGCACAAGAAACAGCTACTACCCCAGAAGGAGCTGTGGTTGGGGTTTCTTGGTGTATTTTACAGGAATCTTGCTAGGTAATTTTGTTCCATTACAGTTTTTCATAGAACAGACCCTGTAAGTGGATTGAATTACATGTGTGCTACTAGGATAATTGCAGTTCTTAAGAAGTAGGCTGTATTGTTAAATGGTTTCTCCTAGACTTAATTTCCAAAAAAATACATCTCCAGGGTTTTGTAAAACTGTACTTTGCCATTGGGAGTTTTCATGGGAATTGTATGTGGGTTTCCTCTAAGATCTTTAGATGAATAATTTTGCTGCTTTTATTTTTCCAGATAATGATTACAAATGTCTTTATGTGCTCCACTGTTGACTCTCTGACTGAGAGCTTAAACATTAAGGATTTGCTGTAAACAAACGTGACTGGGTAACACCTGTTTCATGTCATAGTCCAATTTCTTTTTGGAAGGACTGCATCCAGGCTTTGGTAAAATTACAAGTACTCCAGATGTGTATTCTGCTGTCAGCTGGCCTAGTGAAATCATTGCTTATTGACAGGTTCCCAAGAGTCAGATAGTTCTCAGTCTGCCAAGAAAGACATGCTGGCTGCACTGAAGTCCAGGCAAGAAGCTTTGGAAGAGACACTGCGCCAACGCTTGGAAGAGCTAAAGAAGCTGTGCCTGCGGGAAGCGGTAGGCAGTGGACATTTTATAACCTGGAACACTTTGTTTCTTGCTTTGTTACAGCATGCTCCTTGTTTGGAGGTGGGGTGGGGTCAGGAGATGAGATTCCTTCCACAGTCACCTCTTACAAAACCCATTGTACAAGGGCCTCAGGGAGACCCAGCTGTTTCAACTCCAGATTGCAAAATCCAGGGGTTTTTTCCCCCAGAGAAGGGGACTCCACATCAGCTGGGTACCCAGTTGGCTTGGGGCAAGGAAGGTGCTCAGCATCCACATCTGTGCTTTGAAATTGTGAATAAGTTGCCTTCAGCCAGGCTTCTTATTAACTTTGATAAGAATATTCTGCTACCAGGCTGTTCTATGTGCTGGTCATCACTTCTCAGAGACTTTTGACTCCATTAGCAAAAAAAAAAAACCCGAGGCTGGGACACTTTCTTCTTGGAGCAGGCCCAACTTTACTTGCTTTTCTTCTCTTAGCATGCTCTGCCATACAGCACACAAGGTCTCATCTGCTCCATGTAGATTGCCTTCATCCAGTCAGCTCTGGCACTGCTGGAAAGGAATGCCAGTGTGGTGGCAGACCTTGCAGAGAGGAAGCACCAGGTCATGCAGGACAGCTCAGGAACTCATAACCTTCCCACTCACCTGCCACCTCATTTTGGAGTACATAGGAAGCCATTTAGTGATCAATTTAATGTTTGGGGAAATCACAACTCTGCTGCAGTTGTGTGTGGAGATTAGCAGCAGTGTATTCAGGTCATTCAGCAATCCTTCCATGTTTACCAGGCCTGTGTATCTGATTTTAATAACAAATTGTGATGTGTAACACAACAGGAAGCTGGCTGCAGACAGTGGCACAGAGATCTTCCAGTTCTTGCTTAATATTTAATGTGTATCTACCTTTTGACAAAATATGGGAGAAATGGGTCACTGATTCAGGTCTCATTGCACTTTGTTTCAATTAATGCATAGTTTTAATGCCAAAAAGAGGAACTTAGGGAAAATACGTCTCAACAAACAATGGGTGCAGAAATCTCTGCTGCCCCAGAGATGTTCCCATTTTTTACTCCATGGGAGCAATCCCTTCCCACCTGAGAAGTCCTGGTTGATTTCAGCAAACAACTTGTGCTGTGAGAAACGTCACAGGACCAGATCCAATCTCTAAATCCATTGAGCTGAGATCATCCACAGGAAAAAATCACAGCTCTTCAGGGGCTGACAGTCAAGGTCTGGAGGCTCTACTTGGCCCAGAGGAATTTACTACCCTAAGCTAACCCTGCCTGACTGCTGATGACTAATCCTTGTAGAAGCACCGGATGCAGAAGAAGATGTGTCTGTGCTACAGCTGCAGGAGCTCACAGCCCAGTACCTTCCCTTTAACCCCAGCCCTGCTTTTGGTGCAGCCTCAGGCACTTCAGGAGCAACCAGGATGCAGGCAAAAGCTCCCACTGGGGCAGGGAGCTGGGGATGAGGAGCAATAACTCCTTAATGTGCTGTGGCAAGGCTGGCCAGAGCCCATCTGTCAGCACATTAAGAGCTGCTAGAAAGTGCTCCTGCTTTCCATAGGTGATTTGAGAGAGGCAGTTAATGGACACTTGGAATCTGACCCCATCTTGCAACCCTACAGCTCATCCGTCAGCAGCTGGTAGTTGAAAGCTTCCTCTCTGCCCTTTGTCCTTTCTGCTTTGGCATGGGAATGGCCAAAACAGAGGAAGAAGGTGGCAAACCAGGAGATAAAAAAGAGTTAAAAGTGAGGGCATAATTAAGAAGGCATGGCCAGAACCATTCATAGTGCTGGCATCAGGTTACTTTGGGCCATCACTACTCCAGTTACTTATTAATTCAGATTACGTTTCATGATCGTGCCTTTGAATACTTTTTAGCTTGTGGAGGCAGCATGGTAGCCCACATTCATTTTGTTCTGCTCTGATCTTTACAGATTTTACAGAAGATTAACTCTTTATCCACTGCCTTGCTTCCTATCACATTAGGAGCTATAAAGAAAATACCACTGTTGCCCTCAGGATACAGGAATCTGTCTCAACGCAGTGCTTAGAGCCATATCTCAGTACAAGGAATACATTTTGAAAGAAAAACTGAAATAACCCCACAGGGCTAGAAAGGCAGTGCAGAGTGGGACTCTGAGACATTGCAGCCATGCCTCTCGCAATAGGGGGCTGTGCACATCAACACAGAGCTCTGCTGCAAACCCATTTTGCTGGGAATTGCTTAAAGGGAAGATTTGAAAAGGCCAGGTCCTTGTTTCCTAGTGACCTGAAAAGAGTAGAAAGAAAAAACCCCATTAGGGAGTGGGGGAGAGGCCAGGGCAGGCAGGGACTGGGCTGTGCACCCACACTTGCATTAAGGTCAGCTGCTGTTCTTTGGGATTCAGATGATTTAGGTTACTCTGCCAGCTGGATCCTCTCAAGACTGATGCTAAGGAGCACAAAAGCCTTTTGTCCTTCACGGGGAGGCTTTTGAGTACAAGGAGTTGGGCTGTGCTGGTAGCCAGGCTCCTGCTTTTTCTGTAGGCAATTCAATGCCTTCAGTTCAGATATGTGTGCCTGTACTGTGTAGTCTGGGGGAACAACCTCACAGCATTAACATCAGTAGTGGTGCTGCTTCCTGTGGTCCACATATTCTGAAATTCTGTGAGGTTTGCTTCAGATTTTGAACATATCTTTGCAAATAACCCTATCAGTCTGACAGAGTATCAGCTAATAATTGCTCCAAAGCTGCCCATGACATCATTGGGGTTTGGAAGGCACTCTGATACATGAAGTGTTATCAGACAGGTAATGAGGTACCAGGCACTGCTTTTAGTGACCATTTCCACTGCATTCCTCTCAGACACATCATGAATCAGGTGGGAATGTTTTTCTGTGCAGGTCATAACCTGCACGGCTGTTACCATTGCAGCTTTCTGACTCAGCAGACCTGCATCCTGCAGGAAGGCTCTTGGATCTGCTCACCCCTCTTAGAAGCAGCTCAGCAGATAGGAGCTCTTGGTTCCTGCTCACCCTGCAGCAGAGATGAAAACTTGTGTGCTGCAAGCCTGCTCAGCCTCAGGCCCTGATGCCCTAGGGATGGGCACCACTTACAGACCTACCCAGGGCAGGCCACAAAGATCTGTGTTCATGCACAGGTTAGAGAAGAGGTCTCCACCCTCAGTGGCAGGCTCTGACTTTGCAGGGATGGGTGCTTTCCTGTGTGTTTATCAGCTGGCTGAACTGGATATGTTGCTAATGAATGCCTGTCATTTTAGGGTCACACAAGAGTGGTGGTGTGCTTTGTTCTGCTGCAGGATTTCCCAGAACACTAACAGCATTTCTGCTTACAGGAGCTCACAGGAAAGCTGCCACGAGAATACCCCCTGGATCCTGGGGAGGAGCCGCCTATTGTAAGGAGAAGAATAGGAACTGCCTTTAAACTGGATGAGCAGAAAATCCTACCTAAGGGAGAGGTGAGGCTGTGCCCTTCCCTTCCAGACCCATGTCCCCACCTCAGGTCTCTATGATGTCCACTGAGCATCACACAGGAGCTATCAATCCCGTGGTTGTTTCTGTTTTAAATTACTGTAATTGGTCACAGTACCCATCTGGGTTTTTTATATCCATCAGAATGGGGAACAGGTTGAGAGTTGGGGACTTTACTTCAGACTCAGGGTAAAGGTGAAATGCTTATGGTTCAGCCCTTGCTTTGCTAGAGGTAGCAGAAATAGCCTGTGTGACCAACTGGACCGTGGCAGTGCAAGTGCTCTGGTGACAAAGTGCAGTGATTTGTGTGAGCAGGGAGCATATCAGGAGCCCCCCAAGCCATCTGAGCCCTGCTTCTGCCTGTCTTGTTTTTGCAAACAGCTGCTTGCTTTCCACTCCAGTAGCAATCCAAATTCAGGCCCCCTCTAACCAGGGAGAAAAGCATCACCATTATCCATCTCAGCCCTGCCTCAGCAAGATTAAAGCATTTTGCTCCCCAGTCCTTAAACATAAGAGCCTTCATCCCTACCTATGGTGAGCTGGAGTTACATTTTCCTAAGTTTGCCAGGGAGTGTTTGTTCCCTTCCTTGCTCCCACAATGTGCTGGGTCAGTGCCCTGAACCGTGGCTGTGAAAACAGGCCTGCAGCAGCTGTAAGGCAGGACCAGATTCACAGAACAACTATTGTCTGTGGAGGCACATTTGTCTCAAGACACTTGTGTATATTCCAGTCTTGAGTTTCCTTTTTATTTTTGTAGGAGGAGAGACTGAAGCTGGTGCGACTGTGTGGTTTGAGGCTCAGTTCAGCCAGGGAATTAACTGTTTGTCGTTTTGTTGGCATTTTCCTTCTGCTGAAAAAATAAACAGCTGGAGCTCTTTAGTTTTGTTCTCAATGGAGCCTGGGAGAGGAATTCCACTACAGTCAAATATTCATGAACTAGCACATTTAATTAAGCTTTTCAAAGGGAAGCATGTCTTAGCTGAATTACTCCTAAAACCCCTGCAGTCTGTTGGCTGCTCAGTTATAACCTGATCTCCAGCTTCCCCAGCTCCTATTGCTACAGGGCAGCTTTTGGGGCCAGCGGGTGAGGAATCTCCTTACTCCAGTGGCAGGGTTAGGTGGGGAGAGCAGGAAGGTAAAGCAGCTCCTCCCCAGCTAAAAGGCACTCTGCCTTTTAGCACCAGCAATCCAAACACGCTGACTCAGCTTTTCTCTACCTCTCTCTTTGTCAAATTTTAAGGCTGTGTTGAAAACCATAAATTTCTGTTCTTGAAGAATGATGTTGAGCTGTGTTTGGCTGCCAGTTTGAAGGCATTTGGGGATGCTAGCAATGGTTTCCATGCACTTTTCAGCAAGTGCAAACACTGGAAAATCAATTTAAAACAAAAGGTGAAATATTCGCTCAATCACATAAATCCAGGACTGAAATTACTAGCTGTGACAAGGACCTAGAGCAAGGCACTTCCATCTGAAGGCAGATGATAGCTCTCATTTCCTAGGGCTTTATTTATACAGGCCTCACTGGAGGAAAATAGACAATTATGGACAGGAGGAAAATTAATATATTTTTCCTACTGAATGATTAGAGCTGAATCTGTGAAGGTCTGAAAGGACAGCTCTCACATCAAACTCACCATACCTTTAGCAAGACCTCTGCCAGAGCAAGACTTGCAGGGAAGGGTCCTGGTTTTTTCTTGGTAATCACCTTTACCTGGTCTGTAATTCCTGACTCTAGGAAGGCTTTTACCAGAAGATGATGAATCAGGTTCCAGGCCTTAAAACCACATAGTGTCAAGTTCACTTTTAATAAGTCTGGCACCAATAGAGTTTATAAAGTTTTCAAAGGAAAAAGGGATCTGTTAAAAGACAGAAGGTGGGTTCAGTCTTCAGTGAAGTGAGGGAAATGATAATTAGAGTTTTAAGGCAATGCTGACTCACCACTGATAGCAAAGGTAAATTTTTTAAGCCAGAAGCCCAGAATAAAAACTTCAGAGAATGCTTTCAGTCTGATTAAATCCTACAGCATCAGCTTTTACACTGCTGCTGAACAAAGAGAGGATTTGAACTTGTGTAACGGGGATCTCCATGAATATATGACTGTCTCACCGTTCACTAAAAGTAGAAAAACTTGTCCTTTTTTTTTTTTTTAATTAGCAATGTACTGGGTTCTTCTTTCTAGCAGACTAATTCCATTGAGCTGGGGGAGGTAGCCAGATCCATTGCAGATTATCAAGGCCCTTTGAAGCTCACAGCTTGGGGTCCTGGTGCAGACTGGGAAGCTCTATATCAGCTTATGCTTTGGCATAAATTGTCCTAAGTCCCTTTACTTTGGAGGATAACCAAAAATGGATGGCTTCCAGGGTACACCTGATTGCATTTAAGAGCTCAGCTGAGGCCCTGCAAGGGCTAATGCTGAGGACACTGGTTCTTTCTGGGAAACAGAGAGTTTGCTGTTACACACTGCTGGCTCTGAGATCACCCTCCCGGCTGGTAACTCGAGGAGACAATTTTCTGGTGCCATCAGTTGCAGCAGCCCATAATTAGTTCAGCTCATACTNTAGTAGAGCAGTGGAGCACCATTGAACTTGGCCATATTGAACTGCATCAAAAGTCAAACAGCACATCAGGGTTAGGGCTGGAGCACACATATCCTCCTTGTATGGGTCATCCCTTCCACCAGCTGTGCTTCCAGGCACTTTTGAGAGCAGGTGAAGGCAAGATGGGTATGCTCAAGGAGGCCCTGAGAGCAGCAGCATGATTGTGGATGCTTTGCTGATGGAGAGCCTTTGTTGGAGGCCACTGGAGAGCTTCCACATAGATGGGCTCAGAGTTTGGTGGTAACCAGAATCCATTTGCCTTTCGCCAGGAGGCAGAGCTGGAGCGCCTGGAGAGGGAATTTGCCATTCAGTCCCAGATCACGGAGGCTGCGCGGCGCCTGGCGAGCGACCCGAACGTCAGCAAGAAGCTGAAGAAGCAGAGGAAGACATCCTACCTGAATGCCCTGAAGAAACTGCAGGAGATCGAGAATGCCATCAACGAGTATCGCATCAAATCTGGGAAGAAGCCAACGCAGAGAGCCTCCCTGATCATAGATGGTAAGTGGGTCTTGGTCCCCACAGCGTCACGGAGGACCTGTGGAGGGCAGGGAGCAAAATTTTTGCCAAATTTCCCCTCCCTCCTCTTGTCTGTGCTGCCTGGAGGACCCCAGGGGTGCTGTCAGAGGGTGCTGTGCGTTAGGGATGTGCTGGGTCACAGCAGCAAAGCCCTGTTGTGCCGTGGATGATCAGGGTGTCAGCAGAGCAGGCTGTGACTCCTTTGCTCATCTATGAAATCGCTCTCTTGGCATCTCCTCCAGAGCACTGCAGTACAAATGTAATTAATGTTAGCAGATTGGGGTGAGCTCTCTAGCTCAAAGGCATCAGTAAAATCAAAGTGAGAGCAGTGTCATTGCTGTGTTCAAATATTTCTTTTCTTTTTCTTTTTTTTAACAATGTAATTCTTGGGGCACTTTATGGTTTACTGGGTTGTTGATTGGTTTTTCATGAAATCCATTAACTTTCTGCCGTGGTTCTTTCTCCCTTGCGGATTTTCCCCTTTCCCTTTGACTTGCAGAGCTTTTCTCTGTGCCTTTGTAGCATGAACTGAGATTAGAGCTGCTGTATTTGTGACCTGGGTACCAAATTGCACCTCAGTCAGAGATATAACAGACAGCCATGAGGACACAGTTTGGGGGAGTCAGCTCAAATATCTGCATGCCAAGGACCTGAAAACTTTTTCTGCTGCTGCAGAGGATGCTCTGAAAACATTTTCTTGAATTCCACAGAACTGGTACTTAGTGTGAGCCTTTAGTTAGCAACAGGATGATCATTTTAAGAAGATGGATCAAACCCAAAGTCCTTAAGGGCCAAGATGTAAATCTCGCTAATGGCACTGTGCCAGTTTGCATCCTCTGGGGATCTCAGCTCTCTGTTGTGACTCAGTCTTAATCCCCAATTATTGAAAAGAGTTAGCAGCTCCTTGAAAGGCAGCTTGCTATTGAGAGACCTGACCTGCAGCTCTGCCCTCCCAGACTGAGAGGGCTGAGTCAACCATTCATAGGAATTTTGCCTCTTGCTCTGGGAGGAGGAAGGCATGGGTGACTGCTTAAGGCTAAGACTCAGTGGACAAAGATCATGGTGCAGCTCAG